>MCFK01003643.1:0-11155 GCA_003610855.1 Erysiphe neolycopersici | reverse complement strand
CCTATTTGTGGTTTTGTCCCCAACCACAAAGCATTAACTACGAATTTGTCAGCAAATAACGGCAAACTCAAAGTCTCGAAAGCAAATATTTCTCGATTTTCTCGGGTGGTTTCGCAATGGTTACCTACACTTACTATTTTCGACACTGTAGAGGAGACAGAGATTTATGCTCACGGTATATTCTGGGCTTAAGATAATGCGCTCAAGGCAGTTAGCAAGCGTCCCAACAAGAAAAGCGGAAGGAGGGCACCATGGTGGACTCCAGATTGTAAGTTTGCTCATTTAGATTACCAGGAAGCGGTGGAGGAACCTGAGCATATCTCTCGGACAAAGAAATTTCGGGCCACAGTTGCCTTATCAAAAAGAGAGCACTGGAAAAACAAAGATAGAAAGTATGAGAACAGCGCAAGACATGTTTAAACTCATGCGATGGGCAGCCCCTCGTCAAGCCAGCATCACCCCCCGCTAAGGCATGAATGACGATTTATATCAGATCATGCAGAACGTGCTATAATTCTACGTGTCAGGATTTTGGCGCTAAGGCCGATAGGTCTCATGTAACGGTTTCAGATACATTAGATGCACATAATTACAAAACGTAGGTTTCACATACATTCTTATGATAGGATTACCGAGTTCGAAGGCTATATATAGCATGTCCCTCTCTTTGACTTAGATTTAGAAGTTAGTAAAAAATTAATAGAAAATATATGTTTTATCGATTCGTATTTTGCATGCTTATTTTTGTTTATTGTTTTCAATTCCATTAGGATATTCAATTCTCAATCAAGTTTTACCAACACTAAGAGATTCTCTCTTAGCAAGGTTTTCATCTTGTGATGATGTTCATCTCTGCATATTATTAGGAGAAGTGCGCATTCCATGGTCGGAGGAACTAACGGATCTTGAAGAGCCTGCACGATTGGAAATAGTAACACTAGCTCTGGAGCTGACCGGATCTCTGTTGAGCTACTTACAGCTTGCTGGTAAAACATAGAAGCTCATGTCACTAACCTGTTTCGTGCTTGTCTTTGGCTGGGTTAACACTCACAATGCTTCAAACTAGCTGAAATAGTTTTTCTTCCAAAAACTGGGCGAGATCCTTCATCAGTGAAAAAGGATGGAGGCTGATATCGCTTTTGTCTTGTCTTGGGAAAGGATTAGAGACGATCTTAGGAAAAAGAATGTAACATCTTGCCATTATTTCGGATATAGTTGGTAGTCAGCAATTTGGAGAAATTTCTAAGCGATCATCAAATGACCTAGTTTCATGTGTGGTGCACGATATTGAGGAAGCAAAATCGCAAGGTTGGGCCTCTACATTTGTCACACTCGATGTGCAGGGAGCTTTTGATGCGGTGCTGCACAACAGATTAATATGGCGGATGCAAGCTCAAGGCTGGCCTAAGTCACTACTCCGATGGACTTCATCGTTCCTGGAGAATTGTAATTTACATCTGTCCCTAGGATGGGGTCAATTTGTCCTAGGGCTACCAGTTTCCCGATTCCTTCTGTCTTTGATTATCTAAAACGACATCGTTGGTATCTAGTTTTGGTTCATTGTCATTTTCTCGAAACATTTTTTGATAAAGACTGTTTATTCGGTTGTCTTGATTCTCTGCTGAACTATTGAGGGATAAATTTTTTCTGCACACGTATGATTTGTGACCAGGTTTAAAACAAGTTAAGCAGAGCCTCTCTTTCATGGCTTTATGAAACTGGTCTCTTGTTGGTGTTGAGGCGCTGGGAATTTTCTTAGGCAAATCTTTATTATCCAAATTCTTATGTTGGCTATTATAACTGGATGCCTGAAAAGGAACTCCAGGATGAGATTTACTTGCAAAATTTGAATTTTTATCAGCACCACGATTTGCCCGCGTAGCAGCGTCAGCAACAGCAATCGTGTAATCAATTTTCTGAGCTAGTTTTGCAATAGTTACGAAGTCGACACTATCGTCAAGGAATTGCAGTGCCAAAGTCTTTTGAAGTGTAGGAGAAATACGCCGTTCAAAGGCTGATTTCCAATCATTACGAGGACGACCAAGCTCTGATGCTAAGCGGGTAAAACAGTTTCGGAAACGTATATAAGAAGTAGGGTCTCCTTTGCTTCCGTAGGATTCAGGATAGATCATCTGTAAATTGTCCCAATCGTTCTCTGCTTTCCGTCCACGGTCTGGGTCACCATACTGGCTTTGTAAATGGTCGAGCATCTCTTCAGCGTTCCTGAATCTTTCAGGATTGCTTGACTTAAGAAATGGAACTGTTTCTCTTGAAGCCCTGCCCGCTAAGCGACGCATGACATAGTTAATTCGCTGGTCTTCTGTGTCGAACCAATCTGCATTATCATGTAGGCGTGCCTCGATACCTATTCGCCAGGCATCAAACTCTAATGAATCTTTGCCTGGTTCATTAAAGTATTGTTCTGGGTCTTCAACAAGCGCAGATCGTGTAACCTTTGTACCTCCCTCAATGTATTTAGAAGAGGGTGATCTAGTCATTTTTTCTACTGATCCAGTTTGCTGACGACTTCTAACCATTAGATCAGTTATAACTTGATTTGACTCATTGCATTGATGAGTGAGATCTTGGATTTTTCTATCTGGAGTCGTTATTTCCTCAATATAATCCTCCGATGATGACGACAAAACTTTCAGGGCAAGCTTTCTAAGTTTATCGTAAATCGTTTCTTGATTGCTAATAAGATTTTCGGCGATTTGATGCAGTTCCTTTACATTCTGGTATAACCTAACAACCCCTAGGGTCCAGAACTTAAAGTCTTGAAACATAGCTTCAGGATTATTGTTCACTTTTTCAACAAATGATTTTGTGTCCATTGGTTCAGAGACTGCAAGCAATTTTATATCGCCAATATGGGTAAATGGTGTAAATCTACAAGATGAATCCTTGTCAATAGAGCAAGTCTCTGCTGCCTATTCACTTATTTTTATCTTATTTTTAAATTTTTTTCAATTTAGCGTTTTTCTTTTACTCACTTACATTTTATTTAAATAGCGTGCGTGAACTTTAAATAGAATAAATAGATAGATCCAACCAGTGATTTGTAATCAACCATGAGCTTTATCATGAGCAACATCTCGCCTTGCATCATCTACGCCAGTCACGTCATGCACATTTTCGCGTCAATGAATAACCTTCTTAAGAAGTTCGAAGCTGTAAATTAATATTTCTTGAGTCCAAAATCATCTCGCAAATATGTCTGCGCCTATGATAGCATGGGAACCAATATTAAACAGTTTTATTCGACTTTTAAAAAGCGATTCTCGTACTTCAACCTCGGTGATCTCGTTCGACTTACCACCAGTCGAGGTACATAGTGTTGAAACAGCTGTAGATAAGAGACATCGGACTCTAAGACATCTACTTCGAGCAAACCATATCAATCATGCGATCTTTTACTCAAATCTTATTTTCCATAACCATCTGCCTCATATACTAGGCTCTGCTTATATTCTGGGAGCAGATGTTGAGCAACTACACAGTATATACGATAAAGAAACCGAGGAGTTAGCACCATGGACCCCTTCTCCTGCTGAGATCACGAGCAAAGAGTGGCGCATTTACTTAGGTGATAAGAAATACCAAAGGGCATATATTGATTTTTTTGAGGATGAGCTAGCTCTTGAGTTTCACTTTAATTGGAGAAATCTGGTATATGAATATTTACTCAGTGGAGAAGAGCCTCTAATCAATGGAATAATGTCAGGCCGTACGTCACTTATTTTTAGGCTCCTTTTATTAAATTTTTTTCCATATCCTTCCCAAAAACAACCCCTAAGATACCTACCCTCTTGAAATCTTTCCGCCACATTCCATTTTCTACATTGGCTAATAATATGCTTCAGTGGGTCATCCTCTTATACATCTGAGTTATGCTTTTGAACTCTCGTGTAAAGAGCTTGCTATAGAGGCTCTAGCACAAGCATGTCTTGAATATGATTTTATACACAAGTATTTGGATGACCCCTCATATACCAAACCTTCATCTACATTTACCTCGACCTCTCTACTCAAAATTCTTCAAAAGATCCATGACGATAAGCACTTTGATAATATTTTTGCCCATCCTGGCCCTGCTAATATAGAGCCTCTTTTCAATCAGTGTGAAAATAAAGTATTAGAATATTGGAACTCTTGGGTTATTGAAAATCCCATTGAACAATTTAAGGAATCACAGAACGATGCTATCAAACTCCTAATTCAAACAGTGGAACCCTGTCCCAATAAATATGACTTTTTTTTGGTGCATATACTTACCACCTCACATGCTATAAGGATACTACTCCCACTACTTCCTCCACGATTCCATCTGAATCTTGTCAGACAATGGTGGTTGCTGACAATAGCCATTTATATAGCACAATTGCGACCAGCGATAAGAACTGACCCTATAGAACTTCCATCTGGTAAAGATTGGAAATATGTTCGAGGTAAGGCACTTAATGGAGATTGGGCCAAAGATGCCCACTATGTAAAAGGTTTATAACCCTTCCTGACCTTTGAATAATTGTTATAACTAAGTCAATTGCAGCCATACGTGCCATAAAGGAGGTTGCCTCCACCTCGGGAGATGTTGGCGATCAACATTTAGCCGCAGCAATACGATTTGCTGATAATTTCAATGGTTGGACTGCATTTGGACAGATGAGGACTTCCCATAATGATCCACCAAAAATTGATCTTTCTTAATTATTAATATACAATCTTTTGATTCAAAGAATTTACCTCACATACAGTAAGTTCAATCAGTTCATATATATGCGTGTTTCAAGACCTAATTAAAATTGGCTAGTCTTTAAGCGGCAAAATTACGCAGCCTATTAAGATAAAAGATACGCTTCTCAATCATCTTCAATATCATCATCACTTAAAACTAATTTCTGTTCTAATTGCTGAGTACGTAATTCACTATCAAATCCAGGTTTATTTTGTAATCTTGATACCTTTCTAACTTTTTTGATATTAAAAAGCTCGTTAGTAATCCAACTTCCGTCTTCTTTGTCCGTGGAGTGATGATCATCTAGAAAATTTTCATTGGTAGCAGTACCAACAAAAGAAGTCACTCTTTCTAGCTCCTCAATACTAACAAGAGAATTTGAAGATCTTTTTGTTTTCAATATTTTAGTCATATAAGGTAGTCGTTCCAGAAGCAATTCTTTCCGCGATAAAGAGTTGGCCAGCTTGGAAGGCAGAGTACTAACTGCCATTTCGCGTTGATTTAATGAATTTGATTTCCAAGTCTCTACTGTTCCAACCACTGATTGGGTAGGACTCTCCCCTTTCAAAGTCGCCGCACTTACATGCTGTGGAATATTGCCCTTTAAAAGTCTACTGAAGCATAGATCAACTATACTCTCAAGCTCTTCTTTTGTTCTCCAAAGCCTGAGACTTGCCGGATAAAACATACTGTACGCATCTCCAACTTTTCCCCTTTGAAATCCAGTTGTACCTGCCGGCATTTTTCTTGTAACAGGATTTGGTAATGAGAAAAGTAGGCCACGTACAGCAACATGAAAGCTCATTTCGTTACTATAAAGAGAGTCATGGCTGAGATTAGAATTTATCGAGTTACACCATGATGGACACAACAGATCGCTATCTGAAAGTGCATCTATACAACCGTTGACATGGTCGAGAGAAGAGTATTCGAAGCAAGAAGGGGAAGCATTACATGATAGTATATAATTTTCATGTAAAGCTGCGATAAATGTTTGAATATCGGTGCCGATCTCATCAATTAGATTATCGACTGATACAATAGGTACCTTTGGACGCGAATGAATGCATAAATGGCTAGGTAAATTCTCAGGACTCAAATCGATGGAATGATTAGATGGCGGATCTTGACGCTTATTGTAAATTACTTTCCCAACTGCGTGAAAAATCCCCAAGCTGACTTCCCGTTGGGTAATTAATTTCAAACTTTCTATCTCCATTTGTGTCATTGCAACTTCTTTTTTCTTACTCTTGGAGTTACTTAAAGACACTTTGGCACTCCAATACCCATCGCTATCTCCTCGTAAACAAAGGAATTCAAGTGAACTAATTGCACTCCTAATATCACCGATTTCTCCGAGCTTTTTGAGAACCATGGGACCAGGAGTTCTTTTTCTTCCTGATATCCGTGATTCCTTTTGTACGACAAGCTCTAGGGCTTTCGCTAGAAATGATGGCGCGATAGGATTAAATTCAATAGTTTTCAGGCCAGGGTGCTGTAAAATAGTTTTTCCAAGTAATTTGAAAGCTGTGAAACTATCCATCGAAGCAGTAGATGTTGAGAGAAGGGACTCGGAGACTATTATGACTACTGGAACTACAGTATGAATTGAATTTTTATTACCACGCAAGGAATAATGCGGAGTGTTCAACGTAAGATACTGTATTAACGAAGACTGGAATGCCTGTAGTGTAATAGAGGTACTCGCAAGAGTGCTAGGGAACTCTTCTATAAGAATAATGGTTTTCTGACGACCCGTTATATTTCTCTCTCTTATTTGAGAAATTGTTTCTTGCGACGGAGATAAGTGTAGTTGTCCATATGTGCCCCCTCTTGCAAGAAACTCGTCAAATTGGGCCGACATAGAGAGGTATCCATCTGATGAAGCTAGAGGCCCAATAGGATTACGCCATTCGAGTATTTGGCATCCCAATGATTTAGATAGAAGTTTTAAGGTCGTTGTCTTACCACTACCTGGTCCACCCTTTAGCAAGAGAATCCTCTGCCTTATATTACCACAGATAGCATCTTCAAGCCATTTTTTAACATCAGCGACTTTTCTTTTGTGAACTGCGAGTTCTTGTAGGTTAATTGGAGCAAATCTCTCAGCCCAAGTGCAAGTATCATCTTGAATATCACTTTTAACTTCTTGTTGATGGGGTGACTTATTTTTGCTTTCTTTCTCAGATGAGGCAGAGTTCTTAATCATGCCAACTTTTGACTTGTTTTGATAGGCAAATTTTTTGTTCTCAAGTTGAATGACGCTGGAGGATTGCTGGCTGAATTCCAAGTCATCTTCATCCCAGTCTGATATAATATCGTCATTATAGTCTATAGGTATAGTCTTAGTTTTTTGAGAACTAGATCCTTTCGCTTTAGATAGAGTATTGAAAGAGCTTGGTCTATTTTCTTGTATCGGCAATGTGTAATATGATGATATGTCTTTGCTCTTAGTCTTCTCTAGTCTTAATTTACGATTCAGCTTCTCGGAATTTTGGGTGATACAATCGGATATCTTCGTATCTCTGGTTTGTGCAAAATTTTGTGATGATGAGAACTTAAGAGGTCCTGAGGTTTTTGCTTGAGTTTGCGATTGCGAATGCGAATGCGGTTTCTTATTCAATACCTTGGAAGGATCCTGTACAGACGATGCTGAGTTTGGCACTCTTATTTCGGGAGGAGACGAGGATATTGAGTCAAATTTCGACTTGATTAAAACAGATTCAGATGACCAGCTCTCACACTTTTGTCGCTTTGATGGGCGGGCCATCTTACTTACATAGCTTGTCTCGTCTGACCGGAATCAAGAAACCATATTTCTTAAACCCAAGGCGCTAGAGGCTTTTCAAACGTAGCTTTTCTAGCTTAAGTCTAGTTATTTTAGATAGATCATAGAGGGGTAAGACTTTGTTCTATTCTCATTGCAGAATCTCATATAATTACCGTCTGTCGCTACATATTTGACTCATTCACATTGCCTTTCTCTATTTTTACATTGAATAGGTATCTTTAAATGAGATTAGATCATAAAACGATTTCTGGGCTATGAATTTATATTAACAAAAATAAAGAGTAATTATATTAATGTGTTGTTGTTCTGTATTGATCATTAAAAATATACAGGCTCTTCTGATCACTAAAACCAAACGCCACCTCGACAAACATTCACTGATACAAATTCCGGCTGTTTAAAATTGATTAACTCTTCGATAAAATCCAGGATGCATACGATTTTGACAGCAGTTTTTTCCGAGTCTCATGACCCAAAAGTTACTTGTAATTAAAAGTATCTGGTGTAAGCTCCAAGGAATGCACATGAGTTTATCTCACACATTAGAAATATATAGACTCGCAAACGTCTATGAAACTAAATCAGATGTAATATCATTATTTTATATGATAAAATAAGCTGTTCCATATAATGTAAGGAGATCGAATCGATTTGCTACCCAGAATAAACATAGTCTATCGACAACACTGAGAGAGAGAAAATTTCTCGTTAGTTGGATATCGTTAAAACAAAAGATGATTCGTATACATGAAAGAAAGTAATTTGACAGAGAAAAATCGCAGGTACTTATCCAATATGTTGTGTCGACATTAACTATCAAAAAATTTCGAGTATCAAATTCGAGACCCATGAATTTCAATCTATTCAACCTTGACTTAAACTCTAGTCTCTAGGCAGATAATCTGTCTCGGTGGTTTATAATAAGGGGTCCGGTCCATCCAGTCCATTTATCGGCTAGGCAATAAGCCAAAAATTACATGTTAGCAGTAGTAATGCTAGAAGATGTTGACGCTCAAATCATGGCACCTAAATAGAAACTTATGACAGCCAACTACTGCTATCAAGTTAATAACTTCAGTTATTAATATAATTGATTATGAATTCTTAGCATTAGTGTCGCTAAGCTCCTAGCTCGTAGAGTAGGGTATTGCCATTGTCAATTAAAAGGAGCTTGGTATTATATTACAGGACTTCATTCGCTTTTGCTGTTTGTTAGTCCCATATTAGCTTCAAAATAGAAGCCAATGCAAGCTGTGATGACCACAGAGTTATGCAGAGAGAATACACTTGAAAAATTATATTTTAGATTAGTGATAGAAAGTAATTCATTATATGTGAATCAAGAATTAAAAGGTTGGATGAAGCAATAATACATAATATCAGTGTATTGTGAGCCAATCAGATTAATACACACCTGGATAGATGTTGTTTGTATTAGCCTAAGGCAAAGCTAATGACTAAGCTGAGAGAATCTATATTAAGCTCTCAGTATACATTTACTTACCCAATCAGCTTTCAAGCTTATTAATTAAGCCCTTATCAACCCTCACCACCCCTGCTACTTCTGGCACCCCACACCCACACACTATCTATTTTCCTAGCTTGTTATTCATGTGTTACCCAGAAAACTAAGTATCTGTTAACTAAGAAACTTCATACGTTATTATTATTATTATTATTATTATCATCATTTACGTGTCGAGCTCGAGCCCTACACCCAAAAGGCGTGACACGAGTATAGTTTCCTTAAGGACATACTACTACCTACATGACCGACTATATAAAGTCAAGAGAAAACAAATAGCAAAATACAAACAGAATGACATAAAGACCTTCAAGTTCAGAAATTTATTGCCGAGACTCTAATCGCCGCCCTGCGTGTTGTCTCATTTCCTTGTCCATTAAGACGAAAGGGTATCTACGTATTAGAGTTCAAAATTACTCTCTATTTCCAGCATTGCCCTGGCTGTAACATTTGGTTGTGTTTACGAATTGGTGGAATTTTTCCCATCCATTGCATGATAATAAAACTTTGGCTCTCGGTGGTGGTTCATGCTTTACGTTCCTACATATTTTCAGAGCTGGCCTACACTCCGCGAAGTGCCTGGGACGTTTTTCTCGTTCATAAAAACATTTAATATCGGCGTTTTGATGTCGAAGTCTTTCATAGTATTTGGCAAAGTCGCCGTGACCAGTTCTTGCTGCAATCAGTCAATGGTAAACCCACCTTGGTAGGGTTAGTTCTGGGGGACGTTTCTATTTCATATCTAGACTTAATTCTGCGTAACAGCCTGTTTTATGACTTTGCCACCACGATTCTATAGCTTGCTTGTACTGTTCTCTGATCCATCTCTTGACTGACTCAAAGGTGTATTTTAGTTCGCCTGGTCCAGTGGGGAGCTGTGCCGGAATATTTTTTAGAGCGTTCTTAGCTAGCCTATCGGCCTTCCCGTTACCAATTATTTTGCAGTGACTCGGGATCCACTGGATTTTTACTTGTTGATAATCTCGGAGCTGGGCTACGAATTTGTCATCTATCAACTGGGAGGATTTTGATCTGCCGACTTTGAAGTCATGTATGGCTGAATGACTATCTAGAAGTATTTTTATGGGAGCACCCCTTGATTTTTCTACTGCTCCCTCTAGCGCCCGCTAAGCTCCAAGAATCTCTGCGTCATAAATCTCTGCCCCTAGCATTGGGCCCGACACATTTCCGATCATTTGCCCACCCCTATAGAGGCTACATCCCCATGCTCACCTCGCGCACCCGCATGAAGAGCCATCTGAATATGCACAAACTGTCTCTGAAAGTAAGTTTGCTATCCAGCGTTTGACTCGGTTTGCTTCTTTCCGCTTATCTTGCCGGATAAGCTCCCCTCTAATTTCGCTAAGAGGCTCTTGAGGCCTAGCTGGTCCTTCTGAGTTTAGTAAATTTTTTACACTCATCTGGAGACGTGTGAGGTACCGTTCTGGCAATGTAAAAGGACGGTCTTTCTTTCCATTCCGAAGTCCTAGACGTGAGATTGTCCCTTTTGGCGTTTCTGATGATCTAAAAACAAGAGGATGCCACTCATCTAGTCTACGTATGCGAGCTGCTGCCCGCAGTTGTTTATGCTGTAGGAGCATTTTAGAAGGAGGGATTCCAAATTCTCTATGCAGGGCAATGTTTGGGATTGTCCGCCATACTGGCAAAGCTGCCCGGACTGCTTGGAGTATAGTGCGATCTAGTAACTCTACGTGCCAGCCTACACCAGTATTAACTTTCTTATTTCGTTTGGTGGTAATCCGAGTGAGTCCCGGCTACCATGCTTCTGCCCCATATAGTACCGTAATGAGTACGTACGCATGTATTGCATTTATCAATGGTCCTGGGGCTGCGCCTCGATTTTATTTGTTAATTTGTCGCAGAAATTGAGATATACGCTGTGACTTTCCAAACCACTCTCGGACATGCTGTTTAAACTTGAGTTGAGAGTCTATCCACACTCCTAGCCATTTAACGTGCGGTGCCGGGTTTACATTGTGTTTTTTAATTGTAATTGCTAGTCCTGACGTGTCGAGTTTCTTTTTCTGTCCTCCACCTATTACAAGTAGTTCCGACTTAGCTGGATCAAAGTCTATCATATTCT
>MCFK01003626.1:0-10212 GCA_003610855.1 Erysiphe neolycopersici | reverse complement strand
CTTTGCCAACAAAGATCACTGAATCCGTGACATCAGCATGTCCAAAGCGCGCTTTAAAATTTCCGGATTTCATCGGTTCTGCTAGTTATAGGAGAAATAGTACAGGAAAGACAGCTGAAGCCTGCGGTACACCGCACTCTCAAATTTTTCGATGGTGTTGTCCCCTCGGAAAATCGAACTTGTACATATCTATCTTTGAGGAAGAAAAATGTCCAACGTAGGTAATTATCTGATCAACTCTGTTTCTGCATCCGCGCCAGATCAATCTGTTATGTAGTACAGCGTCATCTGCTCCCTGAACATCAAGTGTGACGAACTTTAATACCGAGCCTTGAGTACGGGCTTATTCAATATTATGTAGCACACAAGAAACAAGATCTGTTGCTAACCTTTTCGGTAGTGAGCCGAATTTTCACTGGCCTACTATTTCTGAAGAGATAGCTAGGTAGGACATTCGTTTCGCAATAGTTCTCTCTAGGCCCTTTCCAAGACACGAAAGAAGGGAAATGGGCCTCCAACCTTTAATTGATGACAGATTTCGACCTGGTTTCGAAAGAAATATAATTTCCGCTAGTCTGAAACATGAATGATGGTGGCCAATTTTGAGGTAGACCCTGAAAAGGTGTGTTATTGATTTCCCAATGGACCCCCAGCAGGCGGTTAGTAACTCAACTGAAATTCAGTCAACTCCTGGATAAGTATTACCACACCCTTTAGTGCAATGAAGAACTTCTGTCTCGCTCAGCTCTTCCGTTCAAGGGATCAGGCCATCTCCTGGTAGTGTACAAAGTGGTAAGTCGTCATTAGCCTGATTTCTCGCTAGTAGGGAATCTCTAAGAGCCCATGCTCATTCTTTTTGACTTGAGATGAATCAACCTTCATGTAAAAGAGATGGAGAAGGATTATTGTGTCTTGGAGTTGCCCAACGCATGAGTTTAAACATTTTTTTTTGGGACTCCATTCCCTTGACTTGTCTTTTCCAAAATTATCTCTTAGCAGCGGCTACTGTTTTCCGATGCACTGTCTGTTAGAATTATATAAGCGGATACAAATAAGTTGTTAGGCTTATTATTGAGAGATCAATTCACAATGAAGGTATATGCAATGTGGAACACGTAGAAGTCTCTTAATCTAAAGTGGAGAGTTGTTTATTACTCCCATTGAGACACAGAGTGCTAACTATTTATCTAGACTAATTACAACAAAGAGGTCGGTAGATTGTCCTGATACGGGTTAGCGAATACTGACAATGCCGAGGTCGATAGGTTGGTAAAATCAAGAGGCTGTGCATATTCCCACAGATGTTGGGTGCAATGATCTACAGTTACCAACCACTAGCAGCACTGACTAAACTAATTAGTCTTACTAATTTCAACACTATCACTTGCATAGAATGCTCTGGTTCTGTGACTGTAGATCGATAGAGTATTTGAGCAGCCTTTAAATCCGGGGTCCTCCACGGCGCAGATTTGCTGTTTCATCGTTTGGAGTGTTTTCCAACTGCCGCAAGCGCTTCTTTTAATATATTAAACATATCTTCAGCAGCCCTATCAACGCCTTCTATCGAAACCAACAATGTTAAAGGTGTGATCCATTGTGATGCGATATGCACATACTGAGGGAGCTTTTCTTTCAGGATCCTTAGCGAGCCTTTATAGGAATTGTGCCGCAAATCAGAAAGTGATCAGTCATACATTCCTCGCGCCCTACCCATGCATATTCTCCAATAATATTCGGCCAAGCCAGATCGAGAGCGTTCTCAGCTCGATGGGTCGGCTCACCAATGATAAGACTAGACATATTATTTACTTCTGCCCATCTTTCAATTTTTTAGCCTTGCCAATAAGAACGTGCTACACTAGGTTGCTAAGCCCAGTATACCGCGTTAAAATCTCCCGTGGCAACTGATCATGGAGGTGGAGTCCAGTTTAGCAATGGCTGAAGAGTTGAAATATTATGAGCCTCCTTAAAAACATTTAGGGAAGTTGCACCATTGACCGAAACAACAGTAGTCTCCAGTCAGAAAGGAGAATGGAAATGCCTCACTTGCTACTATTTTTGTCTCGTATAAACGAATATAAGTCACGGTTCGGGGTTTCACACCTTCTCTACTGAATGAAAGGTGACGTTCAAAGAAGGGATGTGATTTAGTTTGAACTTCCCCCTGTGATTCTTGTCCTAAAAAAACATCGAATTTTAGCTCATAGGCTCGAGCTAACGCAATATCCTGAGATGTTCCTCCTCTTCCAACGTTAATTGACATAAATTTGAGACGACGACCTTCTTAGTCGCCCGTCATAATCACATTTGGTCAGCTATCGTTTCTTCGATAGATGATACTTGTGAGCTATCAATATCAATAACTTCAGGTTGACTATTTGATATGTCCCTGTTGCTTGTATCTGATGCTGCAAATTCGGAGATCGCAGTTCGAAGGTATACTTGGATAGATTTTGCCATCTTTAGCTCGTCACCGTCCTAGAATCTAGATACGGTACCATCAAATTTACTAATAAAGCTTGTGCATACCGTAAGCCGGATTCGCCAAGCTCTTTCTTTGCATTGACGTGAGATAAAAATCTCAACAAACTCTCGGGGAAGGTAAAAGTGAAGCTGCTCTTCTTTGTTGGTTAGGATCGTCGATTTAGAGTCCACAGTAGATGGAGGTGCTCGTTTTGATGGGAGAACTGGCTAAAGAATTCACCTGTTAGTCACTGAACAATCCAGCGTCTCTTGATTTTGCGGAAGTGGAAGCGGAGGAAATGATGCATGGGGGAGGGAACTTGGTGCTGATGGTGAAGATAAGGGTTTGTTTGTTTGTTTGATTTCTATTTTACGTCTGTGTGCACAGAGTTAAGCTCTGTACTAATTAATCCTATTTCGGACAAATGACGCCAAGACTTACTACCTTGGGTGAGCGAGGCTACTCTTGTTCCTACTGGGATAAAGAGTGCCTATTCTATTTCTGTGTACAAATTGAGCGAGTTTAGAACATTCACTAGAGTATATGTGCGAGAAAGTTCTACATACATATAGTTTTTTTTGATATTCAAGGAGAAAGATGAGCCTAGAAATAAAGTAAAAATAAAGTAAAAAATGACAACAGATTTTCACATTTGAAGATTTGTGAGGTCATTATAGAGCCTCGGATGCTGTGAGAGTATCCCTTGTGGAATACCTAGGGCAGACCTCGTTGAAGAATTTTGTCTCCTTTAACCATTTGATTAGTAGAGCTGCGCCGTTGAAGGAGCCTATGAAATATTTGGTCTTATCTCTGATATTTTGGGGAGTATTTGGCGGTTTGATCTTCAGTTTGACGCAGTGAAACATGTGGGTTTGAGATTTGTCAGCACCACAGCTGTATGTATTAAAAGCACTCTCATGGTGAAATCGCTCGTGGTAGGCAGCGAAGTCTCCGTGTCCCGAGTGTGCTTCGTAAAGATGATCGACATGAGATCAGGGTAGTGTTAGTTCTTGGGGACAGCGCTCAAAGTTTTTAACGTCAAGATTTCTATACGAGATTGGTGCGTGTGACGACCAATAATTTTTAATATCAGTATATAACTGTTCTCTTGCCCAAATTTTGACTCTATCGGAGGTTAGAGGAGGGGATTCTGGTGTTTGAGGAGGGGAAGAAGTAATTAAACCCAAGGCCTCTTTGGCTACAAAGTCTGCAAAGATATTTCCTTGAGTATCTGTGTGGCTAGGGATCCAGTGTACTCTAACTCCCCTGAAACTGTGTGTGGGAGTCAAGAGCGCTTTGGCTACATAGAAGCTTGTGAGGCAAAGGTTATAAAGGCATTTTGAGAGGAGCGAATTGGGGTTTGTAGGAAATGTCGAGCTACATTTTGGACATCTAAGAGAAGCCAAAGGTCATTGGCGAAACGTGCAGTGGGTAGTTTTAGAACTTCTTCTATAGCTGTTAAGTCAGTTGCTACTTCGGCATCGAATATGGTCAGGTTTGGGTTTAATGAGATGCATTTTCGTACTATTACTTGACCAGCTTGGTATATGACGACACCTCCAGCTTTTAAGCCTGCGTCTGATTCTATGCAGCTTGCGTCTCAAAATGCAATTATATCTTGAAGAGGAATATTCTCCGGGAGAGGGAAAGGTGGCTGGGTCACTCGTTTGATACTCTTGTACCAAATTTCTTCTTTATCCCATGGTGGGTTAATTAATGGGTCAATAAACTCTATTTCAGGTATAGCTAGGACCCATCTAGAGAGGCGTGAAACTTTGCGTCCTGACTTAAGTGAAAAATTGATTCGTTTCCTTAAGGGGTGACGGGGATCTAGATTATATGCCCGAAGAATCGCTTGGCGGGATCTTTTATCAAGTTCTAAGTCGGGTGGTAGGAGACCTGCTTCACGGAATAAAACGGAAATCGGTGTCGTGCGATATTCTGGAAGTACAGCTCTGCTGCAGGCTAGGATAGCCTTTCGTAAGAGGTGGAGATGACCTTCGATTCGATTTGAGACTGTTCTACCTTGCGCAGTTGATTTGCTACGACCGGGGCCACCATGTTTCGGCGCCATATAGAGCGATAGGTATAACACAAGCTAATGCTCCTTATCAGATAAGTATTGGAGGGGCGCCTCTTGATGTATTCAGACTTCGAAGAGCATTTGCAAATTTCATGGCCTTCGCTGTACGGATGCGTACATGCCACTTAAAACTCAGAGATTTTTCAAAATAAACTCCTAACCATCTAGTGTAAGGACGAGAAGTATTTTCAGAGACTGACATATTCTGAACCGTAACTGAAGGGGTTATAAATGAGTCTTTATCTCGTCGCCGGCGAGAGAAGTGTTGTATTTCGGACTTGTTTGGGTCAAATGTGATGCCTTCGGCCTGGCCCCATTCGATTGCTATGTCAAGTGAATTGGCAAGTTCTTGACAATTTTCTGAAAGCAAGTTTTGGGTGGCTAGGATTGCTACGTCATCTGCGTAACAAAATTTCTTTAACGGGTTGCCTAGTTTGAGTAGAGGGGAGATGTAAAGCATAAAAAGGATTGGTGAAACTGGAGAACCCTGTGGCAGGCCGCATTTGATGCTTTGTGGCGGACCCATCTCATCGTCTAGGTATATTTGTACTGTGCGGTCTGTGACAAATGAGCCAACCCATCTTACAATGTTATGAGGCAAGCCTTGTTCTCGCAACCGTCTTACAAGTCGACCTGGTAAAACTGCATTAAAGGCGCCTTTTACATCCAACGTTAGCATGCTGGCAGTCCGTCCTTCATTTAGAGCTCGCTCAACGTCATGTGTAAGACAAGTCGTGAGATCGATAGCGGATCTACAAGGTAAAGCCCCGAATTGTTGACTTGCTAATATTTTATGCTTCACTGAAATCCAGCCTAGACGTTTCGCAATGAGTCGTTCGAGGCCTTAACCAAGAAACGATAAAAGAGCTATAGGTCTATATGAGCGGGATGATGAGAGATCGGACTTATTTGGCTTCTGCAGCATTACGAGCGTAGCATGCCTAAAGCATTTGGTATGATGCCCGAAAGAGAGGCATCTTGCAAAAAGCTTATAGATAAGATCTTTAATAAGAGGCCAAGCTATCTTCAGAACCGAGGTAGGAATTCCATCTGAGCCAGGTGCAGTGTTACCTGCGCGGAGGATAGCGTCCTGAACTTCTTGAAAAGTCAGAGGAGGCAGTGAGATAGAGCGTATAGGGACAGATGGTGCACCAAAAGATATATTACCCACATCTGTAGATTTAACGAGAAGATTATTGAGCAAAACTAGTCTTTCCTCAGCAATTGTAGTAGCTAGAGGGCGTTCAGGATTTATAAGATTTACAAGGGGTGTTGAGCGGTAAGTCCCTCTTGATTTGTGCCATTTGGTCATTGCAAATACATCTTTGCCAGTATTAGCCTGATTCACCTTAGCTCTAAAGACTCTTTATATTAAAAATAGTCGCAGCTAGTAGCCGTGATAATCATAGAATGGAAGTGATGCAATTAGAAATGGTTAAAAGATCTATATATTTTATTATTACACAGACTTAGAAATTTTGCCACATCTCAAATATCTATCCTAGAACTCACAAACCAATGTTGCCTAGTCCTCAGTCCTTAGGCAACAACTACTAATGCAATGCAATGCAATGCATTGCGTATTAGCGAAATCCAATTACCAAATACATGCAAATAGACTTATATAAGCTTATCAGTCTTGCTGACATAATGTTGACGTTAGTTTTAACTTCCACAGTTTAGCTAACGCCTGACAAGCTCTGAATCATATTTCCAATACTTTAGCTTTTTTGTTGGCTGCTCGATATATTTTTTTCGGTTTTTAACTCCTCGGTATTTAAATCCAACTGGGATAGGGATTTGAAAGTCCGACGAGCGAGTCTACAGGATTGATTCCACCATGGTTTACCTTTTCCGTGTGCAAGGGAGTGTCGAGCCGTTCCAGGGTATGCTAACTGGATAGCTTGAACTATGCCTTCTGCTAATTTGTCCAGAAAGTCGGTAGTTTCTCCATCCAATTGTGGTTAGTAATGGTAAGTGGCCTAATGTGGCATTAAGGTGGGTGGCGATGCAGCATTTTGGTTGGCTTAAGATAGAGCCTGATCCATTAGCTAGGTCCAAAACATTACCTCTATTTTGTGTTTTCTTATCCAAAGGGGAGAGGAGAGTAGGCAGAAATAGTTATCATCCGTCCATTCTACGAAACCTTCGGATCCTGGATTTGGGCTATGTGACCAAGAGGACTGCCAGCGAGTGTGGTGTAAGTTGAAATCACCTTGTAGCAGACGACCTTGAAAGAAAGATTGAGGGAGAGTGTAGAGCGTTTGAATGGCGCTTGTGCTAGTCGAACTGTAAGGAGTGTTATAAATATTGAAAATATTAAGAGTTCCACCGGATGGAGAATATAAAGGTAGTATTAGTATGTCATTAGAAGAGGTATTGATCTGGGCAGCGTGAATATCCAGTCCTTTACGGATGTACGAAATCACGCGTGGCCGACTGGTGTTCTAATCAGTGTTTGGTGAGAAGGATGCATATGCTAGATGGTGCTCAGTGATTCTCCTACTCAGATCGTGAAAAATGTAAGGTTTTTGAATGAGAATAAGATCTATATGAGATAGGTAGACTTCATCCATTGAGATTTCGTGATTTAGTGCTCCACGCCCTACATTGAGCGAGAGAATCGTGATTGTTTTTGGCTTGCTGTTGATTGTGCCTGAAGTTGTATTTCTCATTAGCAATTCCTTTGAGTATCGCGCGGATCCTTAGGACTATCTAAGATGCTGAAGGGGTTGGACGAACTTGTAGCTTTTATCGTTTGATCTAGAGTAGCTGTAGTGGTATCGTTTTCAATTTGTTGACTGCTTGGGTCAGGAATTTTACAGCACCCTGCTTCAGTCTGCTTACGTAGACGTGCTTCTGTATTAATGCGACGTATTGTTGCAACTTGAGACTTCGTCTTAGGCTTTTTAGAAGGGTTAGAGCGTAGCTCGTACTGCTGGTGATCCGCAGGGTGAGGACCATGACAGCGAATACATTTAGAGGGGCATGTGTGATCAATCGAGCTAGCACAAAGATTTTTGTGATTATCTTCAGTGTGATAAGAGGACCCGCAAAGTCGACACCGAGTATTGGAGCAGACACGACTGTTATGCCATAGCCAGCAGCGTGTGCATTGCGTCACAGCAGAGCGGCGGGGAAGGATGCGCGTGGTTGTGCGAAGGCTGAAGAGAAAAAGCACCCGAGTGAGAGGGGTATGGTCATCTTTGAAACGGAAAATCCAGTTTGTGGTGGGTGACTTCGATTGTGCGTCATTGTCTCGATAAGGAAATACTGAAATTGGATGGGTGCCTGCTGCCGCTGTAATTGCCGCCGTGACATCTATAGTTGTGACAGGTACCAGGTGGTGCTCGAAATTCTCTTTTATGGTACCAATTTTACACGGGACGTTAGAGATACGGTAAGATGTCCAAACGGTCGATTTTTCGATCAGTTTGCCATTCAGTATATTAGACAAAGCTAATTCATTTACAAGGGTAGAAGAATTACCTTTGCTGGGACAGAGAGCAAAGCCTGTTTTAGTGGGCAAAATATTTGAGAGGAGATGATCGTTAGACCCTAGTATTGCCATTATATGGCTCTGTAGGGCATATCCAGATAGCTCTCGGAGCAGATCGCTCTCTGATAGGCGTAGAAAGAGTCGGTCATCTGTTCCAGATATGGTATTTTTTTTGGAGCGAAGCCCATTATTTTCAGGAGTCGCATTTTGAGAAGTCACCTTGATATTGATATTTGCAACCTGAGCATAGCTAAGCTTCGAACTTGTCTTTCCTAAGTTATTATTCCTTAAGTTTGTTTCTTTGTCCATACTTCCCTCTTCGTGTATCTGGGCAGGTGTGCCTTTTAAGAAAGCCTCAAAGTGGCGTTTTGCGACAAGTATGATCTCTTCACTAAATTTTTTCAATGCTGAAGCATGCTCGACTGGTATATGGAGGCCTGTAGTTTGGCTACAGTAGTGATCCAGGATGCTGGCTATGGGTCCGAAAATAAGCTTGGCGTCTGCCACTCTATGAGCCGCGTCTTTGGTAACATTATTAAGCTCTTCTTCTAGCGAGCCTGCTAGCGGAGAGGTTTCATCGTAGTTAAGAGGCTCGTCGAAGAGTTTCTCGTTTGGTCCGGGATAATCAAGATCAATTGATGCCAGTCGGAAGTTCTGTTTGTCACCTGAGGTCGCCGTGATGTCAGTTTTGTCGATTAGATTTACTGGTGTGGTGCTGGCTCTTGGGATGGATATGTTTAATGCAGACAAGGGGGTTTTTCCGTCCGTGGACTAAATTTGAATCTCCATCGAATGAATGATATCTTCCATTGGGATTTGTGAACCAAATGTTTTCTCAATCACTTCAGCTATGCGGAGGGCCTCGGTAGTAACGAGAAGCATACGGCTAGATTTACTGCTGGAGCTGGACTTGCTAACCGTTGCTTTATGTTTGGTGTTGTGATTTACAGCTTCTAGGGGTTCGGGGAGTAACACGCGTCTTGTAGGTGTCGGCGCCATAAATACTGGAAAGTGCTGGGAATCGTTGATAGATCAGAGCAATATTTATTTTTTATGTGTTTTAGAAAATGATGATGTGTCTGTGGTGTAGTTAAAGGTTGTTTGTTTGTTTGTTTTATATTTAACGTCTAACTACTGTAATAATTAACTGTACTAGACCCGAGTGGGCAAAAGACGCTAGAGCTTACTGCTCCAGAAGTCTGAAGCTTCCGAATTCCTAAAACCAGAGAAGAAGAGAAAACTTAACGAGAAAACTAATGCGGTGACTAGTGACTTAAAACGACTTCTTGCTGAAAGGATGAAGCTGCTACAGGAAAGTATTACATGTATTGAAATTTGTCTGTATAGTAAAGAGGATGGAGTAGGGTAAGATGACCCTAGAAGTCAAATTATTAAAAGGAAGAGTAGGGAAGTTTTTTTTTTTTTTTAATTAATGTGATGTCGGTTATAATGGTTGTTTTGGACAGATATCCGTGAAAAATTTTGTCTTATCTAACTATTGTGCAAGTTTTAATGCTCCAGTGGAAGTCCCAAGGAGGAACTTAATTTTATCTATGGATCTCTTGGGTGGTTTAGGTAGTTTTAAAGTGGTTAGTCTACAGTGTAGGAAATGTCTCATTGACTTGGGTTTGCCGCAGCTGCAAGTTAAATGGGCGGAGTCATGGTTGAAGCGAGTATGGTAGGATGTAAAATCACCGTGACCCGAGCGCGCAGTATATATATGAGCGACGTGTTGCCGAGGAAGTGATAGCTCAGCGGGGTAGCCTGCACGAAACTCGATTTCTAAATCTTGATATGATTGAGGGGTATGCAGCTCCCAATAGTCTTTGTAGGTCGTTGAGGTTAAGTTATTAACCCAACTTTTTGCGGAGTCAAATGAAAGCTGGGAAGAGGGAGGTGGTGGCTTAGCCATAGCATCTTTGGCGGCTCTATCCGCTAAGTCGTTTCCTGTATTTCCTGAATGTCCCGGAATCCAGTGAATACGGACTTCGTCTGGCAGAGTGTGTGGTAGACGAGAGCGGAGTGGCCATTTACGTGATTTAGCCGCAAATTTAGTGAATACGTTCTGGGACGAGCAAGTGGGGTTTGTCATGAGTTGTCGGGCGACATTAAGATTATCAACAAATACCCAGACATTGTTGGTGAAACGTGCAGTGGGAAGGTTAA
>MCFK01003617.1:0-12198 GCA_003610855.1 Erysiphe neolycopersici | reverse complement strand
CGAGAGCTTAAAACCGAGGCATCAGTACCCCAGCTTTCGTCGAATGCTCAGTTTGTCGTAGAGATGACATGTCGAGCGTATATCACCATCGAGTATTGTCGAAAGTTAAGATAATGATGTCGCAGCCAAGGTGGAGTCGAAATCGAGGCCGAGCTACTGCCCAGTCCTCCATGTCATACTGGTTTGAAGATTGGTATAGTGAGATTAGAACGCCAATTTTTCTGAATTTGATGAATGATGTGCATTAGTAGAGTTATGTATCGGAAGCTGAGGAGTAGTTTGAGTATATGAGATGGGCCGCGAGCTGGGACTCTCAGGAAAAAGATCGAAAGGAAAGAAAAGATTGTAATGGCTTTGTGGGTTTATTTTGTACAGAAACGCATTAGAACCTCAGTCCGTCTGCGAGTTGTACTGATGGTAAAGATCATTTTTCTATTAGGGAAGCTATGGGCACATTGATTCGGTTGACGACGTCAAGAGCTAAAGACGCATTTTAATCGCGTTTACGACTTCCAGAGAGCTCTATGCGAAGATCCTGAGCTTATTGGAAACTGGTTCCGGCTGGTACAAAATATGCGAGCGAAGTATGGGGTAGTTCATGCGGATATCTGCAACTTCGACGAGACCGGCTTTATGATAGGTATTACTTGCCCTGGCATGGTTGTTACACGCGCCGATCGACGTGGTCGAAGCAAGACAGTTCAGCCAGGCAATCGGGAATGGGCTACAGTTATTGTTTGTATCAATGTTGAAGGGCAAAGCATTCCACCTTTTCTGGTAGTACAGTGCGTTAACCATCTTGCCAACTGGTATACTGAGAGTGGTCTCCTACACAATTGGGTGATCAAACCTACGAATAACGGCTGGACGAATAATGAAACAGGTCTAGATTGGATTAAACATTTCGACAGTCATACAGCTACACGAGCAAAAGGGCCATATCGGATGATAATAATGGATGTAAATGAGAGCTATAAATCGGCGGATTTCCATAAATATTGCAAATCCCACAATATTATAACTCTTGGATTACCTCCTTATTCTTCTCATCTTACCCAGCAATTTGATTTTGGGGGTTTTCAGCATCTTAAAACGCTCATATGGATGGTCGTTAAATTGAGAATCTCGTTCGGGCCCACATCAACCATATTACCAAGGTTGAGTTCTTTATGACATTTAAAGCAGCATATGAACAGTCGCCGACAATTGAGAACGGTCAAGCTGGATTCCGCGGAGATGGTTTAATACCTTTTAATCCTGAGATAGACTTAGGAAGTCTATATGTCAAACTATAGACTCCAACACCGACTTTGCCCACTCCGAGGAAGCCAACCTTTGGATCTCCCAGACACCTCGTAACCCTACTGACGCCTTTCCTCAGACAACCTCTAGTTAAGAATCGTATAGCTAGCTATCAAGGGAGCTCTCCAACAGCGATTTTTGCTACAGTTGCTGCGCTTGCAAAAGATACAGATATTTTAGCTCATGAAAACACACTTCTA
The DNA here is from genome assembly GCA_003610855.1 of Erysiphe neolycopersici. NCBI lineage: Eukaryota > Fungi > Ascomycota > Leotiomycetes > Helotiales > Erysiphaceae > Erysiphe > Erysiphe neolycopersici. Next base: position 10,696 of record MCFK01003617.1, on the reverse strand, counting down.
GCGGCTGAGGTCCGTAGTCTTCGCAAGACAAATGAGGCCCTAAGCAAACGACGGAGGGCTAAAAAGACGTGTATCCGGAAATGGGAGCACTTACGGTAGAAAATGCGCACGATTTTCTGGCTCAAAAAGAGGTAGTTGAGCAGATTCGGCGCGACAAGCGCTCCGGGTAGGCTTTTTCGAAGGAGGGGCAATTGTCTTTTACACAATCAGCTTTTTTTTTTCTTCCTTTTTTTTTTTAAAAAAAAAAAATTAAAAAAGAAAAGTGGTTGTGAGAGGTGGTAATTAATATTGCTTAATAGGAATCTGTACGTAGAAAGATACATGTGTAAAATTTTTGAACGCTAGTGGTTATGGACTGAAAAAAAAAAAAAAAAAATCACAATCATTTTAATCTACTACTTAATTACTATATACACTTAATTCTGAACTGTGTCAAAAAAAATGGCTGACCAAATCGATAATACATGAATATCAAAAAATTACCTATATTCCTGAAATGAGGCAATACATTTCCCTGCAAATAAATGATTTTAATAGACGTGTTAGGGAAAAAACTTTAACGGCTCGATGGTTTCGATGATGTAGAAATAAGGCCGCGATAATAATTATTACAATTAGTAGTGATGTAGAGCGGAAGCTGGACACTGTAATACACACATCTCAATAGTTATAATAAATTAATTACACTAGTTATGAGAAATCCTTGTTTTTTTTCCATTATCATTTATCAATAATATTTTAAACTACATCTCGATCTGATTTTGCTCTACCTCGAGTTGTAAGAGGTGACCGGGAAAAGCTAGATTCTCGTCGACCTCGACGTGGAGGACTGGTAGACCTGGAATCAGTGTATGAACGCCTCCGTATTTTCCTTGGAGGTGATCTAGAATAACTTAATGAACGTCGACGCTGTCGTCTACGAGGAGGTGATCTAGAATAACTTAATGAACGTCGACGCTGTCGTCTTCGAGGAGGTGATCTAGAATAACTTAATGAACGTCGACGCTGTCGTCTACGAGGGGGTGATCGGGAATAGCTGTCTCTTCGTGCCCGATCTCGACTTATTGGCGACCTGGAAAAGCTAGATTCTCGATGGCCTCGACGTGGGGGACTGATAGATCTTGAATAATCATATGACCGTCTACGTGTGGGAGCAATCGTGCTTGAACTTGACCGACTTCGTCTCCTTCCTCGATATCGTTTTCTCCGATGATTGGGAGAGGGCGTGCGTGAGAGTGAGGGTGAAGGTGAAGGTGAAGGTGAGAGCGAGGGTGAAGGTGAGAGAGAGGGAGAGCGTCGTCGTGTACTTATACTACGCGAAGGTGATCGGGAAGATGAATATGAAGATGAGTGGCTTGATACAGAGCTGGAATCCGACCCTGAATCCTGTGCCCTAGCTGGTACTGCTGGTAAAGCTGGCTTAGGTAAATTTGCTAGATGCTCACGCATCTCTTCGGTTAACGGTCCCATTTTGATAGAAGTGAAGTAATTAATGGAAAACCGTGTGTTACGAGGATTATCCTTAGGAAATATTCCTTCCAGATATGGTTGCAGTGTGTCATCCATGAGACGACCTTGTAACTTGGAAAGGCCCATTGCTTCTACTAAATCTTCAAATAAGATCTTAATAAAAATACGGCTACTTGCTGTTGTTTCGTCCTCATTTAAATGAACGATAGACAGAACATGCCATCCTATAGCATCAGAGCTTAGCAGATGACCAAAAAATCGGGCAATATTTCGGAGTTTATTGGTTTCATAACGATGAATCGTATCATAATACTTTGCAAAAGATTCTTCAAAAAGCTGATTCCAAAGACGATTAATCTTCGCGAATTGTTCCCCAACTAGTCCATAAAATTTTGAGTAAGTTTTTTCTTGGGAGCAACACTCGATAATCATAGATGGAAGCTCGGGTTCCAGTCCATCAGGGAGTTGAACTTTCATTAGTTTATGGCAGCATTCTTCATGGTCAATACTTGACATTATTGTGAGATATATTGTTTTTCGGAGGGCAATTAGGTCAGAATTGCTTTGATCTTTAATTTCCAATGCCTTTTCTTTTTGTTTCTCATCATCATCATCATCATCTTCTTCTTCTTCACTTGCATCACTATCATCGCCCTGATCATCTTCATCATCATCACTTGCCTCACCAAATATCTCGGCCTTGGTTCGATTATACTGCTCTTCATTTGCCTCCCAGTCCGGATCGTACTTAAATATATTTAGACCTTCGGAGACGTCAATATCATCGTCAAGAGAAATTAAATGAGTAATTTGATCTTCTTCCTCAACTAGATCTAGCTCTTCTTTTATAGCGGGATTATCTTTATACTTGTCCTTTCGAATCTGAAATAAAACCTCTATCATGTATTGGACACGCTTATCAATATCCGCCTCGTGAAGTATATTTCGAAATTGGTCAAATACAGCTAATGCTATAACTTGGTTCATTTCCTCCAGATGCTGTCCCACCTCTCTTGTTAGCCCAACAGCTATCTCAACACTATCATCTGTCGGTTTATGCAGTAAAAGTAACAAAATTTGTGCCGCAACAACCTCATTAGCAACTTGTTGGTTACAAAGGTGAGCAATAAAGGTTGTTGCCGAAAGACAAACGGCCTTATCGTTTCTTTTAAACCCTTTCTTGAACTGCATGATAAGACGTTTTAACAAAAGCTCTCCAACATTTGGTAGTTTAGTATTAACAATAGCAGCCATTGCAGCATATATAGGTGTGAATGGTAAGCTTGCTGCTTGAGCTTTCATAATACTCCTACAAAAGAGACCTCTTCCTCTTATCAGATTTTCACTGAAAAGTTCCGGAACGATATGTTTTATGTTTGATATGCTAACTTTATTGATCAACCCATTTATCGATTTCTTCAATGCTTCCCATGCCATCCGCTGATATTCCTTACTTTTCTTATCTGTAATCTGTGATCGGAGAGCCCTTAGTCGTACAGGTGGTATATATATGCCGCCAGAACGCATATCTAAAAGTTTCTCATATTCAGCTTTGGCAGCTGCCGTCTTCTCTGCTTCGGTCCTAGGTTTCGCCACCTCCATAGTTTCTTTCTTATAGTATAGAAAGTCAACTTTGGAATAGTCGCGCGTGGAAATGATAACTGTGAAGACAATTTCTAGTGAGCCTATGTCTTTCGCATAGCCTATGCGCTATCGACATGTTATGTGTTAAAGGATAAGGTTAAAGCATTGAGTCCGTGCTTCTCACGTGATATATTTGTGAACCCAAATTTTGCCTGAGCATACGTTGGAACTTTCCAAAGTACATCACATCAGCTACAATTCGTATATCGACAAAAATCTTGCTGTCTTCTTTCTACTCTTATTTAGAAACTAAGCGCTTATAATATAGTCTTGAATTAAAAAACTTTATTATAGTCACTTGTCTGGAGGCGTTCGACAAGCTATTTTTGACAATCTATTTTCAAACTAATAAATTGGGCAAGCGACTGTGGAAAGGCATGAAGCATCGCAAGAAACGTGCTCTATTAAACCCTGAACCGAATAGATAAGACAAAAGTATATTTGAAATAAATGGGTGAAATCTGCAGGTAAAATCATTGATACATCCAAACCCATACAAAACGCGTATTATCTGTAGCTCTTTTGAAGCCTTATTCAGTGGCCTGCTCCCCTTCAGCTGTCCATAAGCTATGAATTAGTACCTGAGATAAGCAGATATCATATTCAAGAGTTTGGGTCATAATCAAAGCTACAGCTCAGCTTACTGATCTTATTTGAGAAGAAGGGAATCATAAGTCCCGAAAGAGAATTACCTCTGAAGATAAAGAAGTCAACGATGAATGGTTGATGTTAAGCGGATAGTTTCCCAAGAATTATCTCTTAATCTCTTAATCTGTTGGATTGATGGTTTATATTAGCTTTGCCTAATGATGATCACGAGAAAGGCTTAGACGTTTTATTACTGACAGTAATTTTGGCTTTTTTGTCCTTGTCACGTCATTCACAGAAAAGATATAAAGAGAAAAGATGTAAAGTCGTTTCCAGTTCAAGTTTAAAGCAAAGGTCTTGGCATACGTGTATATAAAATTCTCTTCAAGCATCCTATTTAGAACAACATATAAAAGTATATAGATTCACACACACATATATATATATATATATATATATATCGAACAATATAAGTTTAACAAAAACTACTATTGAAATGCTTTCTTGCAAATCAAGACGTGGGATCTCATCATCTTCGTTTTCCAAGTTAACTAATTCCACATCCGCAGACTGATACATGGATCCAGATCTACCATTGACTGAATTTCGTCAGCTAAAACTAGGATTTCATGATTCCGAGTCTCGAATCGTGGCTGAAGAACAAGCTGATGCTGTGTCAAAAATGGGATACACCTCTGGCGTTTAATATTAAAGAAGAAGCTAAAGCTGATGCGGTCCGAGACATCCCCATGGCATGATGTGATGTGTTTACAAATTAGGAATTGGCTTAGCACAATTGCGTTACAACAACATGTCTATTTAATCGGATCAATATGAATATGGTAATACTGTAAACTTTGAGGGTCTTCCTCACTAGTCTGCAGGATTTTCCACTGACACTCAAAATCCTTTTGCCATACGGCGGCACTAAATGATGATGATATCTGCTAATTATAGCCCTCATTCGTTCAATCAATTATGGAGTCACATCTGTTATTAGTACCCAGACAGCTATATCAATTCTAGGGTAGTTGAAACGATGAAGATAATCATGCTTAATTCTTCCCCGGTGTGATTTAAAAATCATTGTGATCTTTAGAACCGGTATTTCATTAGAATTTGCTGAGCGTGTCCAAAGCTTCCACTGTTCAGTGATGATACCAATAGACATAAAAGTAAGCTCAAATATGTTGAAAAACCAATGAAATAATAACTTTTAATTAATGATAACTGTTACCCGAGTTATTCGATCTATATTGTTATGAGCTATGATATAAGTTGTGCACAACAAGCAAGAATTNNAATATAAAGATTTAATAAAGCTAACGATCTAAGCTACAATGTATAGAGTATTTATCTATACTCCAATGTTAAACCAACTAGCAATCTCTGACGGTTAATTGAATCTAATTAGGAATGAGTGTCAACTTCGGCGTTCCCGACGGATAACCCGGCATAACAACACATGTATGTCAACAACGGGTTGTGAAATACTCTAATGTACACCTGAGATCTAACATATATATATGGCTTCGGATCAAATCTTTTTAGAAAGAGCACTCGGCCGGCTATTTTTGCGCACGTACTAGATAGATACTTTTGGGATGGACGAAAATGGATTAATTGCTTTGCTTTTTTCATTACAATAAATGGGCAAAATGCAAAACAAATCTAATCGAACCAGAGTATTATCAGGAATACTTATTTGAGATAAAAAATCAATCTTAGGAAACAATGGATGATCTACGAGATCTTAGAGATTGATTTTATGTTTACAGAGATACAATGTTTTTCGTATTTTGGTAGAATTCATAAGGTTCACTTCGAGTGATGTATATATACTTCAACAGCATATAACAGCTGAAACCCTATTTTCTATTGGAAAACGCTGCTATTTAGAATTATTATTATAATTTTATAATTAGAAATTAAAAATTAGCTACATTGCCTCTTCATCCAAGATCCATCCTTAGCTTCAAGAATTCTTTTTGTTGACCGCCAAAGTCACTGTTTATATCTAATAATTATCTTTTATTTCATAGTTAAGCTATTTCAATTTGACAATGCTAGTATTAGTGGATTTTAGCTACTCAAATATAATTACTTTTACGCGGTCATCACACACTTGCCTTACTTCAGAGTTACTTGAAGTTGATTGATTGGGTTATTAGTCAACATGAAGATTAATCTACATCGTTGAGATTCCCAGAAATTCTAGTATCAAAGCATATACTAAAGCCAAATACTTTTTGAACGGTAAACTTAAGCTTGCGTTCTGGGTTTGGAGTATCCACATAGTTACAGGAACAACGGTATATAGAACTTGCAGCATTCAAGGAAACGGTGTATTCCAAGTGGTGACAAGTAAGAATTTTAAATGGAAGTTGATCAGATTACAACTTTCTCCCTCATAGGTGCCACGGAAATAAATTGCGGTCTCTACAAGCCCAAGCTCAAAATCTAAAGACATTGACTTCTTGTATTGCAACCTCTCGGAGCTGTTCATTCGTCTTTGGTCTAGTCCGAAAATAATCTTATCTACCTCTAACTTGAAGTTCGGTAAAACCTCGTGTAAAAGCGTATGGATTAGTTTATTAATTGCTGCTTTCTTAATCGTCCAAGATATTTTGTCTTGAGAATGTTGTATTAGCTTTGATATTTAATATACCCTGATGTATAGATCATCTGTCATTGAATTTTAACTAAATGAAAATTAAAACCTACGACACCATTTCCACACCAACATTTCACAGAATGCTTCATCCAGGTTGATCCAAGATAGCTCAATAATTTTTCATTTTAGAATTACCTAATTTGATAATCTCTCCAAGTTTCCTCAAATTCTGCCTTACTCCTAGCTAGAGCTTGCCCAACTCGAAAAAGTCTTGCGTAGAAGAAATTTTTATCTGCATTTTGAATACTTTCCTGCCGAACACATTTTATCTACTGGATGGCGCAATCAAGATTACCATTACAGTGAACAATCGCTCTAGAAACGCTTGACAATGGGCAAGATTAAGAGTTCCCGCTCAAATGACAAACTGCCACGACTCATATAACCACAATCATACTGCCATCCAGTATTAACATAATCATAAAGAGTGACCCATAACTTAAGTCAGTTACGAGTAGCTTAGTAGATGTGCAAAAAATATTCTCGAAAAACTTCGAGGGAGAAATCACAAAAGAAAAATATTACCAAGCAAGCATGATAATGCTGGCCGGGGTGGGAGCTGAGTAAAGATTCATAAAAATAAAAACTTATATTCACCGCCCGACGGATTCGGCATTCAGAATCGGCTAAAAGGGTGGAGAGGGTCGTTTATGTGTCATGACATGACGTATACGTAATAATCAACTCAGTCGTGACGCGACTATGCTTTCTCTCTTAAACACATAAACATGCGGTCAAAACCAATGCAACAACATGATATGATACACTCAAAATCTATTAAACCGACGATAATCATAAGATATAGCAACCCGGGGAGATAAGGAGTTTCATTGGGATCCCATGAGACAATCTTACCGCGATTTCTCAGCTGGTTTCATTGATGTTGCAGGAGCCGCCTCATCAATTCAGATTGAGACTCGATAAATTAGCCTGCTGTTCTTTAATTCCTCCTTTTTCTATTAAAGATTTTTTTTTATTTCAAATCAAGAATACACATTTCTTTACCAGCTAGCAAATAACTATATAATAAATTAATCAAAAAACTTTAAATTTCAAAAACTTGTCGTTGACAAAATAGATCTTTGGGTCCGAGATAAGTTAGTGGAATCACCAAATCAAATCCAACAAAATTACGATAAGCCAATAATAATCACATCAACACTAAAAGAGAAAATGGTTGGCGTAACTTTCACCGGGCCAGATGCATTCAAATTCCTCAACCTCACTCCAAAAGCTACAGCTGTATTACAGAAATCACCCTTTCTCTTCGCAGCTATATTTCTGACCTTATCTGGCTTGATGGGAATGGCTCTCTTAGGTTTCGTTATCCACTATGAAACAAGTAAGCCTTATCGAAAACCAAAACCAGCAGCTGGGAAAAAATAAGTCACGAACCGATAAGTAAAAACAAGAATAGCGACAGTAAGAAATATTCCGTCTGTGCCAACAAATCGAAGGATAACTCATGAATCGAGGAAAAAGAAAAATAATAATTGGGGCCTATTCCAAAAATAGACCAAGTGAAGTGCAATAATTATCAATTGATGGTGATTCTACTCATTACAAAACAAAAAGAAAAAAAAGTGGAATGTTTGGAACGATCGAGATGTGTTGACGATGATTTATGTAACCCTCTGCCCATGTTCTTTTTCTCCAGCTTCGGAGGCTCAGGTTGATAAATATACTCGAATTTTACCATGATTTCTTTAATTTTCTCAGCTGGAATTCAGGTGTGTGTGAAGGATTCATCTTACAATAAATTGTCTCTGCATAGGGTTCTACTTTTTGCTTTTGTCTGGAATTAGGAAATTAATTGTTCACGGAGTCTTATCAAATTTATTCCTTATTTATGTAATACCATATTAGAAACCTTTTTAATTTTGATTTTTGGAAAATGCCATAAGATACCCAAAATTCGAGTCACATTGACTATTAATAACTTTCCTAATTACTCTTCAATCTTTCTCCTACTACTATATTGATTATTGGAAATATCCTCCAAAATGTCTAGCAGATAGGACACTAGTCCTGATAAGATAAATTAAGCTTATCAGTGCAGTAACTTAGCTTTTGGAAATTATTGAGTATTGTTTTGAAGTGAAGTGAGGAGGATGGAGTTTCCTAGAGACTGAAATCTTTTTATTTTTCAGGCCAGCACTGCTACTGTATCACCCCCCACCCACCTACACCCAAATTAGTATGGGCTTATAAACAATTCTGAGGCATGTGTCCAATAGTCCAATATAGTGACTTTACTTAGCACTGGTAAATGCTAACGAGGCTGTTCTTAACTCGAAGCTGATATTAAGGTATATTTCATTTAATTGGGAGGTGAGAGCAAGACGACAAGCATTTATCACAGACTGAAGATTTTTCGAGGATCTAGCGATTCAGTTCTTTAGTCGACGGAGGCCTCTTTCGGTACGGGAGGTCGTAGTTCTACCGCAATGGAAACACTGATCAATCCAAGCGACAACAAAAAATTGTTTTTGCTGTCCAAACCAATGGCCCAACACATAAGATGCCGCTTATTGTTTGGAGATTTGAATCGCAGTATCTTCTAAGTCGTTGGCATATATCGATATGGATAAAACGCGAACAAAATTATCAATAAAGTTGAATTCGTTTTTCATTTTCAGAATCGTATACTCGTATTTACCAATTGTTTTCGAGTTATTGATGTAGTTTATAGTTCTATTAAACTCTTTCCATCGCTCTTCCGTCTCGAACGCAGGTTTACATTTGGCATAAAAGTTCTTCATCATATGACATTGACAAAGAGTATTTTTTGGGTGAGTGGACGGAAACATTTGGTCAATAGCATTTACCAATGCTACTTCACAGTCCGTTACTATGGCCGATTGCCACAGTGTAACGCGGTTACGATTGTAGACGAGCTCGAGAAGTCACCCTTACGCTTGATCCAATTTTTATTTGGATCTCACGATTCAAAAAGCAAAGAGCTATGGTGAAGGAATTTCTATGGTCGTCCACCCCGATAAAATGGAGAAGCAGCATGTCAAATTTATTGGTCTTGTAGGCATAATACATCAATAGGATTTCAAAATGAAGTCTTGTATATTGGACGACCTTACAGAGTACAAAAAATATCATTGATATTCGTTGCGAGGTATCTAGATGATACCACAAAATAAATAGAACATTTGTTTGTTTTCGCTCTATACTTGTGATAAATGCTTGAAACTCGATTGGCTCCATCTTTCTTCCTGTACAGTCTCAGCCCTGATATTATATATATCCCTATAAACGGATATGGTTGGGTGCTCCTTTCTGAGGGTTAAACCCATAACAGAGGAGCTGTTCTGTTGCTTGCATCGTGACTATGTACCAAAAATTCATGATGTTTATAACAAAGAGTCCACTGGCCATTAATATCCTGCCTCGCTTTGCCTTCCATAAGACTATACATCCTGATCAAAATGCCAGGTTGAAAAGAACAATACCATTTTTATGAGTATTTCGTTTGCGTTGTCGAGAAGTATCAATGTCTATGTTTCTTCGATTTGGAACTTCCTGAGCATTTACAAGCAATGTAACATAACGTATTAGGTACCCATCGCGCCTTTTTCATTTTTCGCTTTATTAATGCGTATTCAGCCTGTTTGGCATGCTAATCTAATGGCAAGATTGAAAAACAGAGACTCGAATGACTCATATTGAGCTTTGGCGGGCAGTGGCAGAGGTTAAATGTTTGTCATTGTTATTGTTAAAATGATTGGATAAAAACATATATATATATATTAGATAGAAATCTTTATTTTTATTTTGGATATATATAGTATTATTAATATCTGACTTTGTGGGGTAGCAAGATGCAGTCGTCATTCCAAATTTTGGATTGGATTGTCTGGTTGACTAGGTAAGAAAATTAAGATCCATATATTTTTCATTTTAACAGGGGTTCTATTGAAAGTGAAGTAAACCTTAAATTTTATCTGGTATTTTGCGTCATGCCGTCCCTCATCTTATGGGAGGGTCAGACTTAAAGCAAGTGTTCCTAAAATTTGGTATTGCTGAAATTTGTTAGTCTTAGTGTTAGCAAATTGAGGCTAGCGAGATTTTAGATCGTAATCTAGACAGGGGCCACCCTTAGTGGCTTGGCAGTTGGACCCTTGCTACAATGTAAATATAAACAAAATAGACAGTCGATTTAGGGTAGACTTTTAGATAGAACAACACGATATACACATTTAGGGCCTTCGAGTGCCACAGAATCTTATCGATATGCGGCATGTTATGTATCATTTTTTTTCTTTGCACGCGTTGAGCGGATTTTGACACGCGACTATTATTCTGACT
>MCFK01003614.1:0-10543 GCA_003610855.1 Erysiphe neolycopersici | reverse complement strand
AGAAAAGACTGAACTGCAGCACTTCACTCAGGCCCCTAAACCTAAAGATTATCCACATATTCAGCTAGAAGATTGGATTTTATCTCCTAACCAAGTCACTAGATGGCTGGGAATTTGGCTGGGCAGGAAACTAACGTTTCTAACACATGTACGCGAATTGACAGCAAAAGCGACGGGAGTAGCATTACACCTGAAAAGATTCAATAACACTCAGCGAGGGTCACGATCTGATTTAGTCAGACAGGCACTCAAATCATGTGTCATTCCCACTGCAATATATGCGGCAGAAGTGTGGTGGCCTGGGGAAACCATCTACTCATGGAGCAGAGGCACACAGAAAAACCTAAAACATAGAAGCAATTCACACATATCTCTCATCTCTAGATTTATACAACAAGGCCTGAGATCAATTCTACCGGTTTATAAAACCACTCCACTACCCATTCTCTATCGATAAGCCGGGATCCTCCCGCCAAAACTGATACTTGAGGATACTTGAGGATACCCGACTCCGAATCGCATTACGCATTCAGACACTAGACGAATAACACCCACTGAAGAAAAGAGCACTTAGTTTGGTTTAAATGCTTTTTGTATTAGAAATAATTTGATATGGGGGGATATGAAGTGTCTGGCTCTTATAGTTAACGTATTACATAAGAACCGTATTAATAGAAACATTATTTGCGACCACGTGACCCAGATTGATAATGCATAATCTTATGTCAACGCGTTATTTCTACCGGAGCATTCATTGTATTATACTTGTTTCTATTTCTGTCAGGATGCCTCCATGAACAAACAGTAATTCTTCAGAAAAAAAAAATAAAATAAAGAGCGGGATAGAGCGCAGATGACTCGATTTGAATGCGATAGTAAGCTTGCTTAGCACAAAGCCATCTCTCGATGATCGAACCCTTGCTATCAAGCTGCGACACAGATACAATACGCCATACGAAGATATCCACATGATAGAGGAGATACTTTTCTTTCATCAATTCCCAAGATTTCACACAGACGGAAGATCAAGCATGATTTTCTCCATTGTATCAATCGGCCTCGAATTGATCTTTTTAGTTATGGAATCGAACGAACGAATTCCATCCAAACCAGTTATTGGAGAAAGGCGGTTGCTAGCTGGCGTATATTTTTCATGCAGAAATGGAAAAAATTTTTAACACTATGATATAAGTTCCCAAAGTCTACTTAGGTATCATAATGATCCTGCAAAATGGAAGTGTGGATGTGGGTCTTTTCTGCTCAACTGTTTTCTTGTTTGTAGGCAAATTTTTCATTGATGCCAGAAATCCACTGTCGCCACAACACGGTAGTAGTTAAAATTACTTGCAGTGTGTGAAATAAATATATTGTTTCCACGTATCATTGATTTGGTATTCAGTCCCGTACACATATATGTGCATAAATTTTGTGTGGAATCACGAAGGTTTTTTCTTTTATCTGAACTAAAGAGGTCAGTAGGTCACGTGATAAAATATTGTTTTTAGTATTACGGGACGGTAATTGGGCGAGGGCTTTAGCTCAGAATCTTAACTAAAAAAAAAAAAAGGTACCAAGGATCCAGTTATTCAAATTACATGGGAACGAAAGGTAGAGAGAGATAGTAAGACTGGTTATTCTAGGTTTCTCTTCAACACATCATCTTTGAAGTCACTGAGTTTCTATATTGACGACCTCTCAGTGTTGTAATTCAAACTCAAATCTATAAGAACATGAGGCGAAGGAAATAGTCGTATTTAAAATCAGCCTACTTCCCAACAAACTTGAAACTGAAATAGAACACGCATAAGTGCGATGTGAAAATAACAATCACAGCTTTTACGTCAGAAGAATAAAACAGCCTAAAAGTAAATCGTATGTCATAAGTAATACTCCATAGCTAAGAATGCGTGATATAATATTCATGTCATGTGGCTTGGTGAAAATAGAGTTCACGACATAGCCCTAGATTCTTTTCAATATTGGTGAAGATGAGAAAAAGAGCGAGTCCCATGGGTGTTGAAGATTTGTTTAATGGTGTCGAACAACATTCAAAAATGAGAAAGAAAGAAAGAAAGTCAACACGGGCGGTGAATTATCTGGCTGTCTAGAGATATAGTAGAACGCTATGGTATGGGCCTTGTCGACTACAAGAAAACGGCGCAGGAAATAAAGTTAAAAGTATTTATTATTGATGGACCTATTCCAATTTTCACTTGATTTTCTTTCCAAAAGCCGTCCGCAATCTATTAAGCAACCAGAGTTATGTTAATAAAAGGAAAGCAAAGAAATGAGATCCCAAAAGAACAGGGAATCACTAAGCCAAGTAGTAGTAGCATACATAGCTGACTCAGACGTCTTAACAGACGGTATTTAGATGTTATTAGTCATTATTATTGTGAATAAATAATTGAAATTTAATAAAATAGCAAAGCAATCACGCAGGTTTCCGGGTAAATTCTCATCGAACTTCAATCCCAATCTCACAGCAACATTACTTAGGAATTAAACTTTTCACATGAGGTTTTGTAATCAAAAAACCAACCTCACCAAGATCTTCAAATTGACCTAAGGATCTGTCTCTTATTTTTTTTTTTTTTCACTACGTCACCATCAATATTTGTTCAATTAATATTTCGAAGACTCTGTCATTCATTGCATTAATTTTTTTGCATCACGTAGTTAAGTTTTCAGAAAGTAAAATAATTGTGTGACGGTTCTACAGGCCTTTTCATATATTATTTAAAAAATCACTTCAATTTTTTATCCCGCCTTCATTCCCCAGGATCTCATTTTTCGCTGTGAAATTTATGTAAAATATCGATTTGAAAGCGAGGTATTCTATCAGATAATATACTAGAACTGGAGGTAACGTTGGGCATCAAAGATGTTTTTTTTTTTGATCATAAATCTTGGCGGGGAACCCTAAATTCCTTAACTTTTTGAATCTTAGCAATGTTGTTGAGCATATTTAAATCGTATCGTGGGTTTGAACAGCACAGTCAGAAGGTTTCACGCCTGGCACTTAAGATGTTTATCGCTCTAAGTTTGACTAAAACGATCTACAAGGTTTTAGTAAACCATTATATTTAATCCCTAAGCTGTGTGATTTGGCCCAAAATATTAAACAAATCAACGTGAGTTTCACGATAAAATCAATGCAATGGCGGAACCCTTTGCGTCACTAAACTTACAAGAGCACATCTTTCTCAAGTAAAAATCTCCTCATTGCGAACTATAAACAACAATCATACCGAAAGATGGATTCTACTTTATTGAGATCATTGTGATCTTTTATTTAGAGGAAATAGAACGCTAAGATAGGAGTCCTAAATTTTGTGCCACTACGTTAAGTCTTAATCCCCCCCTGAAGTGTCGCGTTGTGTGAAACCACGCATATTGTACAAAAATAGGGAATCATCTAGTCCGCTGCTGGTGTTTGATTTATGAACGACGATAACGTAGAAGTTAAAGAGCTAGCAATGAGTTAATGATGTTGATATATTTGATAATTGCGCTCAACCCATAGGTGTATGAATGAGTGGCTTTAAATAAATAACTACTTCCTGTAGCTCTCATATAGATCTTAAGGATATATTCTGGCCATTACAGTTTGAGCCCCTATTAACTACTTTTCCCTTTAAATAGAACGTAACTTGAGTAAAATCAGTCATAGAATAGCATAGATAAAGATATCCAGTACCGTATATCTGAGTAGTTCTTCGTTTAAGCAATCAATAAGTTAAGTCATTCAATCAGTCGTAGATAGTGGGACTAAATCAATTATTACATCCTTGAGATGCTTATGCATTATAATAAGATTTTTCAGTTATTGACTGACTCGAGCGATTTATTTATCGTCGTCGCTATCAATTGCCACTTGAGTTTCTTTGAGAATCTGTAGCCGTTACAGTCAACGTGGCTGAACTAGGATTTGCTAGCATTGATATTTCTCTTACCTCATCCAGCTGCCTCTTGAGCTGTGCTAACATATTCTCTTTGATAACTAGCGTTTGATCATTCAGTTCTTCAATGATGTAGGCATGACTCGCGCTATCAATCTTGACAATAATGGCTTTGATGGATGGGTCGCATTCAACCAACACGCCTATTTCAAATTAGTGAGCCTAGAAATTCATCTGTTTATCACCTACTGTGGAAGACTACCTCTAATTGCTCGTGGCATAATGTTCGAAAAAGGGAATAGAGAGCTTGCGATACGTTCTCTTGGCCATGTATCCGTCCGTTGGCGTAGGAACAAGGTTTGGGATTATACAAGGATCCAACTTCAACCTCTTAGCCGGTTGGTGGCTTGCGTTGCTGATTAGTCGACGAGGCAATTTTAGATCTAACTCAACATAATAGTTATTTGATTATAGTAATGCTGAAGCAAGAGTAGGCTAGCTGTCTCCAGCCTTCATTCTGATTTAATATCATATTTACCCCTCTTTTACTCTCTTATGGCGACATTGATTTATTCAAGAGGCTTTGTAAAGCCACATGTTTACGTCTCATTCGATAACTCCTTTCGCTGATATCCGACGATATGATATGTAGGAGATGGCTATAAGAGTATAGCAGACACTCCGCAACTATTCTTTGCATGTTATTGATATCGACTCCTTCTTACTTCAAATCAAGTTATTCGGAATATTTAAAACTCAGTAAAGAGAGATGCTGAGAATTCTACTTATTTATCATACAAGATTTCAAATCTTTACGGGGCTTTTGCATGCCTGTAATACCTCTGCTAGACCCTCACTCACCAATTCTGAGACTGAATCATCAATTATTTCCACTGATATTTCTCCGAATCACATTATTTCATCCCCATCAAACTCAACATCCTCAGTCGACTATGATGATAATAAGAGATCGCATATCTTGCAAGCTAATTTTGTGATTGCAGTCATCGTCTTAACCTCTTTCTGTGTGTTAGGGTTGTTACTGCAATATCGATGGAAGATATATAACACGCTTAAAAAAAAGGATCCTGAAGGCACAGACCAAGAGATTAATGTTAATATGGCCAGCCTGAACGGTATAAACATCCCTGATAATTGTCAACCACCGAGAAATCGGGTTGATATGCTCTGCGAAGGGCAGGATGCACAAGAAGACGAACCACCTCCATATACACTTTGCTCAAAGCCTCTAGGACTCAGAGAAGGCACTAGAATCACAGCTCCTTCAGGTAGAATTGATGTCACAAATACCAATCAAGAGTTTACCTCTGTAGAGCCTCCTGCATACAATGAGCATGTAACATCTGTGCAAAATCAAAACGCTGGAGACATAAGTTTAGCAAGAATCTCATGACCAATTACAATAATTCAAAAGTCCTGAAATTTGATATATGGCACATAAAGCTTAATATTCTATATACATAAAGTTATTTATTTGTCTTGTGGGATCGGGAGGGAGTTTTACGGTGTTTTAAATATGTGGTGTCTTATGACTGTCTCTAAGTTAGAGTCTCATACATGAAGATACCAGATCATTTTCTCTGTTTATTTAATCTTGTCTAAAATTATTTTGCGCAATAATTTTCTAGCTCATAATCATACTTACTGTTTTTGCTGACGAGAAGTCTCACTCTAAATCGAAAGCACACATGATTTGCGAAGCTGCATATCGTCGACAATCGCAAACATGTATCACTCACATTCAACGTGATACGGAGAGAGCTCTTCTAAATTTACTCTCCAAATTATTTTTGAGACTATATTTATTTCTTGTTTCTATACAGAGCCTTTTAAATTGACATCTGCCTAAATAGACAGCACAAAATTAGTAAGAAGATACGTCTTTTTCAAGCTCAAGTTTATTAGTCAATTTGTTTTAAAACTGGTGTTGATTATTTGAGATGAAAGTACTATCAACAGCTTCATTTGACCTAGACTCAATTATCAAAATGTTTTTCAACCTCTTAGTTCTGTCATCATAATAGATAGCATCTTCCATAACATAATTAAAGGCCGGAGCAGATTTAATTGGACCTCGAAAGTCCACATCTAGCCGCAAACTCAGGGGGATTCCTTCCCTTAAAAAAAAAAAAAAAAAAGGGGAATACCGAGCCTTAACTAACACTCCGTTGAGCCGAGGTAAAGCTTTTTGTTCCGTTTCGAATTTGTTACTTTTTTTTCTTTTCTGCACATTTTATCCCATTCATTGAAAATTCTGCAGTAATGAATATTGGCTTAACACAATTTCAGTGAACAAAATTAGCTTTTGTTTTTTTTCTTTATTTACTTTCTAGCACTCTTATTAATTATTCCCTGCTATAGTAGAAACCCAAAAAAATTTATTTCTGCTCATTTTCCACATCCCAAAATATTACAATCAACACACACTCAACGTGTAAACATTGATGCGAGTCCAAATTCGTTGTGGATAATTATTTGAATTACAGAGGCGAGTATCTCCTCCTCTTTACATATCAATTAAGTATAATCTTAAAAATATCTCAACTATAACTGTTTACAATTATATTCTCTATTCAAATCATAAAAAATCATATAATCTTTATTCTTATTCCTAAGAGCTTTCGTCTTTACTTCACGTAAATCATTAGCTCTTATTTTTCAAGGATTTTAATATAACTGGATGATGTCCTAGTCACTCTATTTCATATCTAGCAAGCACTAATGATCTCTTCAACTACAGGAATAAATATCAAAATATAAGAAATGTCTTGGGATTTCCCAAGTGCAACTGATGCAAACGCTTCTCATTGGGAGGCCAAAGAATTCGACAATTATGGCGTAGAAGCTGGCAATGAGGGAGAAAACCATGAACAGGGGTTCGTTGTAGAATTCATAAAATAAAAATGTCGGAAACTAATGAATAAAGTTATGGAGAAGGTGGTGAAGAAGGGGGCTACGAAGGAGGAGGAGGTGGAGGTGGTAATGGTGAATGCTATGGATGTGGAGAAGTTGGGTTAGTGAAGCCTCTGTCTATGAACAATGATTCTTCCACCATCTTTTTTATTTAGAATGCTGAAATCTCCTAGTCATATCAGGTCGGAATGTCCAAATCCAACACCCAGGGAGTTTACCGGGAACTGTCGTATTTGTGAGGAGCAAGGACATCGAGCCAACGAGTGTCCGAATAAGCCACCGACAATTTGTAGGAATTGTCAAGAAGAAGGACATGAAGCCTTTGGTTGCACACGTCCTCGAAAGATAAATAGAGATCACGTACAAGATATGGCTGGAGAAGAGGCTTGGAAGCTAATTCAAAATTCTGTTGAGGAACGTGATTTGGACGACTTGAAAGATGCAATCAAAATCTACATAAAAGCAGCGCCGGAGACTACGTATCAGCAACTTGAAAAGAAATTCCGAGATAACGATTTGGGAGTCTATATTATTGCTCTAGAAAGAGAATTAGCGACAACGTATACAAACATGGATTTACAGGGGAGTCTTGACAAGACGTATTCTATCGCCTGGCGTTGGTCCCCGAAACCTATGCGTCCGAAGGAAATTCAGTCCTGGCCCAGTACCCCAGAAGAAAATTTTGAACGTCTTGCGGATGCTGGCGAACCTACAGATCGAGGAATTCCAAAGTGTTCGAACTGTAATACGTGAGAAAACATTCTTTACTTTCTCTTAACCCATTAATAACAAAAATAGACTTGGACACACTAGAAGAAGATGCCCCGAAGAAATAGTAGAAAATCCAGATCGAACAACTGTTCTCTGTTTCAACTGTAATAAGACCGGACATAGGATGCGTGACTGTGAGATCTCCCGGCTCTATTAAGATTCCAATTTAACTTAACCACATCTAGGTCCCGATCCTAGGACAGATAGATTTGCTGAGAAAAAGACTGAAGAAAAAGATATACCTGCTATGACTTGCCGCAACTGTGATGAAGAAGGCCACATGTCAAAGGAATGTCCGCTACCTAGAGATTATAGCCGAATAAAATGCCAGAATTGTGATCAGTGAGAAAACCCTTCACATACTCTTTAGTTCTGCTAACATCTATTAGAATGGGGCACACCAAAGTTCGTTGCACAGAGCCACTTAAAGAAGCTGAATACGGAGAAGGCGACTATGGTTATGGAGGAGATTCAGGTAATTACGAGGGACAGGATCAGAACTTCTCCGGTGGAAACGACACCGTCGGCGATCAAGGCTGGGATGCTCCAGCTGGTGGCAATCAAGGTTGGGAAGCCCCAGCTGGTGGCAATCAAGGTTGGGAAGCTCCAGCCGGCGGCAATCAAGGCTGGGACAAACCTGCTTCCGCTGTGAATAACGCTGAATGGTAAAATCAAAGATCAAGTCTGATTTTGAACTAAATTTATCACTCAAAACTCATATGATGTGCTTCCTGCGAATTAGGAAAATTGAAGTTCAAGTAACTATTCGATTTTGTAAGATATTCGTCAAAAAGAGAACCGAAATTCCTTCATGACAGAGACATGCATTTTATATCAGAGATATATATTTAACTGGCTATAGGATTGAAGTTAATTGATCCTCATCAGCGAAGGAAATAGGAGACGCCCAGTACAGCAATAAAAGAGCGATGTACTCGATAAATTCTATATGTATTTAAGATAGAATTAAATTTCGATCACAAAAGTAGTCAGTGGTTTAATTCCTTGAGTTTGTAATATAAATTACTATGTATGGATAAGCGAAATATTCGATATAAATGCTATCTATTTTAATTTCCTCTATCCAACTTAATAAGATTTTATCATTTATATTGCCAAGAGCCGCAAAAATTACAACTAATGGTAATACTGAAATCACCCACACTTTTACGACTATGGCTATGCTCAAATTTGCATCCTGGTCTATATTGCCATCTGGAAGTTGTCTCTTTTATGTATGTACATTAGTAATGACCAAAAGGACAATTTAAATATCGTATCTTTCTTTACGGTCGTGTACATGTACTACCTACCAGCTAATTTTATTTTCATATCTTTTGCGCATATGAATTTTTGCTTATATGTAAATGACACCCACCATATTTATTCATTTTTTATTTTTATTTTTAGCCGCCTCAGGCTTGACCACTTGAAACAATTCCGTAAAGCATCCTCGGGCGCATTAAGTGCGTCATACTCTACACTGAGATTCAGAGGCTATTATTTATTAATTGAGCGACATTTCTGTTTTTATTGTTGCCTTTCATCGTACTGAGAGGGAGGAACCAACCATCTTTATCTCCCTCATCATTGTCGTCAATATTATGGGAGATTTAGTTGAGTCGCTCCTAATTCCATTCATTTAATGTAGAAAGATGCTATTCAAGTCGTTCATCCGCAAGCAAACGCATCTTCTTCAAGATCATGATCTCTTTTGGGAGGGGAAGCGAATTCGACATAAATAATTGGTGAAGGTTATGTATGATGTAATATTTTATCAATTAGTATGTTTAAGCTAGAAAGAATTATGTATGTATGTGTAATAATATATATATATATATATAGTTAATAGGCGATATTAGGATCATTGGCTAGGATATATACTTTCTACATAGGGGGACTGCTGGTTACACGCTCGCTCAAATGGAACAGATATCAATATGTATACTTAAATAATGCATGTTTACATATCATACTATATTCTATATGTATGAATATGCCTTGCATAAAATATTAAATGTCAATCTGCCATTTTTAAAAATAATTATAGCGGGAAGGTGTAAATACTGTACTGATATGAATGTTGAAATGTTCTAACTCACAATGGGTTCGGTGCTTAAAGGAGAATCTTAAAATGGATGTTATTAAGACCTTAGGTAATTATGGAGTTTTTGGTATACATTCGAATTCTAATACAATCTTCTATTCTAGTCAGTCTCTGATCTGAGCTTTGAAAGCCATAGAGATATAAATAAATTCGGTGACGTAAGTAACATGTAAGTTTGGTGAGGTAGTAATATCACATGACAGGTTATATTTATGTGAGTTACATTTACTGTGGTTTGGAGGACGATATCGTATGGACTCTTGGAACAGTCTCGGGAGCAAAGGCCTTTCATGAATGGTGCATAAAGGCAAGCAAGACCTTACGAATGGTTCATCATCCCTTTCATCATCCTTTTTTGTTTTTTATCACATGTTCAATTGCCTCTGTTTTCCTTTTCTTTTTTATCATTGTTCACAATACATCTAAACGCATCTAAGAGCCACCAAAAGATCCATTATCAACCAAAACAATGGCGTTTGAAACTATGAATCCTAATAATATACTATAACCTCTTTCTTATATGACCCTTTCCAATCCCCCGTCATCTCCACAGACCGACCTCCATCCTCACAAAATATCAATCCCAAGTTTCTTGACATGAACGACCCAGGTCCCAACACTCTATTTCCACAAAGCCCGTTACCTTACGGAGACGAACATGAAGACCTCCCTCCCTCATCTTGTGCAATTCAAGAAGCTCTACTGTCCATTAATGCAGCAATCGACCAAAGAGTACTCGAAGCAAAATCCCTCTTTGGGCTGATCGCTGGCATCCTCGACCAGTACTGCGAGTCAAATCCAAATAAGTCAGATAAACAACAACGAGCTT
>MCFK01003609.1:0-14745 GCA_003610855.1 Erysiphe neolycopersici | reverse complement strand
ACCTGATAAAAATATCCAATATTAGATTAGACAAGTTATCTAATTGTCTAGTAGGTCCTGACTTGGGACCATGTGGAAGTATCTAATTAGACAGGTTCTACTGTATATAGAGGTTCTACCGTATTCCCTGTCGAAAATATTTCTCGGTAGATCATGGCATATGGGGCAGCGATTGCCATTGAAATACTCCACTTTTTGCTCCACTGGACAAAATCTACCCTGGAGGTATCATAGCTTAACGGTTATTGAAATTACCTAAATTCGGACATCGGCCTTGATTACTAATAAGGGGATCTGGTTAACGGGATCCTCAGTTGGATAGACTAGCCCTCGATTGGCCCCTATTAGTAACGAGCGTACCACCCTACTGATCAGGTATAGCTTAAGGGTGACATACAGGGGGATTACCTGACCACCTGACCATGGTCAACAATAAATAAATGAGCCCTGAATTGGTCAAGTAGGTCCACTTTAAAATATTTTTATCTTGTTGGGTCATGTAGCCGTATCCTCAAATTATCTAATTTGATATCTGGAAATTATGTTATGCAATCAAAACTGTAAATTGGTATCATGACGCATTTTTCGAAAATCGACGTAGTATACGTCAATCTCACTTTTTGTTACTTGGTACATCATCTTTGCTGGAATAATTTTGTGGGTGCGTCGAATCCCAAAAACAGAGGTTGACATATATCAGGTCGATTTTCAGAATTTGTGTCATGATATCGTGCTTACAGACTTGATTATTAACTGAATAACAAAATTTCCAGTTATTAAGTTTGATAATTTTTCGAAAAAGACGTCTGACCGGCACTAATAAGTAAGTTTGTACGCCGCCTCTCA
The DNA here is from genome assembly GCA_003610855.1 of Erysiphe neolycopersici. Lineage (NCBI taxonomy): Eukaryota > Fungi > Ascomycota > Leotiomycetes > Helotiales > Erysiphaceae > Erysiphe > Erysiphe neolycopersici. The sequence goes on along the minus strand of MCFK01003609.1, from coordinate 13,899 downwards.
TTTTAAACTTCTACCCAAAAGCTCCACATGTTAGTGATAATCATATAAAAAGATTTTAAACAATCCAAAATTTCTATTTTCTCAATCTCTGAAATAAATTATATTCCTTCCATATTGTCTTGAAAAAACTTCTGCTCCCACTGCTAATCACTCTTGTGTTGAGCTCTACGTAGAGACCTGGAGTTGACATAAATAAAACTTAATCTATCTACAGTTTCAACTAATCCACAAAGTTAAATCCACTGAAGAGTTTGGGTTTAGACGGATTCTACAGTATTTAAGGGATGATACCCGAAGATGAATCATAAATGATGTGAAATATAATTCTTTCCAATCCCCTTTGTCTTCTTTATATAGAAAAGATAAAGTGGAAAAAAGAATACACAACACAAAATTTTTGCCAAAGTATTTGATGTTTTAGTCTTCTAGCTGTTTAAGTAAACATCTTTTTAGACCTCCTTTGCTCCCCGCTCTGCCCGAGCTTGCGCTTCTTCTGGCGTCCTCGTCTCCAATTGTAACGCATGGATGCTTCCATTCGCTAGCTCCTCTTTCATCAACGCATAAACCATTCTATGTCTCGTAGGTTGTGTCTTTGACCTGAACTCGTCCGACGTGATTATCAATCGAAAGTGCGTTTCGGTCGAAGTAATCCCCGACATCGCCGAATGATGGGCATGGAAATGTGAATCATTATGAATTTCGAGATGGGTCGGTTTGAGGTTCTCTGTAATCTGAATTCTTTTGGTAAGATAAAATTTATATATTTAAATATATGAATCAGTCTTTGTTTTTCTCCTTCCTTCCTTCCTTATTGCCTTTTTTCTTTGAAAAAAATTGAGGGGAAGAGGGGAGTCTTTGATAGAAAATTCATATACCTTACTTCGTAATGCATCTGTCATCGGAGTAGCAGAAGTCATTTTCGAGAATGGTCTCGTGAATAGTATGAAATTTCGACCAAGCATTTAATAGAAACTTTCTTCAAAGAGTAAGAAAATGTGTTTTTATTTTTAGATTAAATTCTGCAGCAGCTGCTGCAGAAAGATAGGTAAGAAATCATGACGCTAAATTTAAATATTTTGTTTAGTCAAAAGTTTTATCTGAACATCTATTAGGGCCGATCAGGCTAAGGCTTTTAATTTTGTCATAATGTTAATACTGTAATCAAAGTCTGTATATTGATTAGGAATGTTTTCATTAATTTGCATTTTCAACATTATGAAAGAATTAAAATTCCAAGTCTGAGAGGCCCTAATACGAAGCCTAGATAGATCAATTGCAAGCAAGTATTTCATCATTTTGTAGATCTCATCAATTGACTCGCGAAGATAAGTTCAAAACTCTCAGCAATGTTAATCTTGTCAAGCCAATTGATAAAGCGAGGGATACTACTTGTTTGGTAGTTGAGAACTTAATTGTAGTATTCTTTGGCCCAATTTATTGCAGCCCCCTTAAACGCGAACTCGAATGCGAAGATGCTTGCACGTTACTTCATATTATTGGGCAACCGTGGCGAGTTTTGCTATAGAACGAAGTCCTACCATTATATTTGCGGGAAGCCTCAAATAGACATCTCACTTTTTCCAATAAAAAAATCAATTATTGGCGAGATGTAGGTGTTCTCTACGTGTGGTTGTAAAAAAGTAAATCATTGTTTGGTGATCAACAGATTAATTGAGCCAGATCAAAAGAGATCTTAACTGAGCGAGGCACTGATAGGATGTCAGAACTTACTAGTGAGGCCTAGTATGATTTTTCCGTTGGCCCGGAGACGAGCAGTATGTAGGCATTATTAAGGCGTAAGTTGCTTAGTAACTGATTTATGCAGATCACAGTTTTACGAGGGATTCTACGTTCATCGGAACCCGAGGACGATGCTGTGCTATACAAAATGGATTAAGACTTTCAGAAAGCCTTTCACACATATGTTTTTTCGAAGTTTAGCGTCGAAGAAACTTAAAAGAATTTATGTAGCTCCAACCCAGTTTTCCAAGATGGCCTCCACATTACCCAAAATACCAATATTTGAGGCGATGAACAGACACGATCCGAAATCAACAGCTGTTATCCATTCAAGATCGGGTAGAAGATTTACTTACGGTGAACTCCTGAGGGATGTTTCTCAAGAGAAAGAAAGACTACTTAAGCTGTTAAAAGAAGAGCAAATAGAAGAAAATCCAGAGTACGGGCAACGTATAGCCTTCATGATCGAAAATGGCTATGATTATGTTGGTGTGTTTATTCCGATATGGAAAGTATAAAGGATCATAATTTTTAATTAACAAATAGAATTCTAGTCAGTTTGCTTTCCATTATTGGTGCTCATTCTCTCGCCCTGCCACTTTGTTCGACATTTCCGGTGAGCGAGCTGCAATACATTCTAAATCAGAGCCAAACCAATATTTTGCTAGCTTCCTCAAAGTTTCTGAACAAGGCAAAGCAAGCTCTTGATGCTTGTGATCAAATTAGACCCCGTCTCATAGAGGTAGAGAAAAGAATGGGTGACCCAACATATCAGAAAATAAGTCTTGATGATTCGTTAGGTCCTGAAAGCGGTTTGATATTATACACTTCAGGAACGACAAATCGACCGGTATGTGTGCTTAACAAAATAGATTTAGCAGCTGAAAGGTATGATAGAAAGGTGTCTTGCTTCCTCAGTCAGCCATGGCTGCTCAATCTAGATCTCTTATAACCGCTTGGAAACAAGGGCCTAATGATTATCTACTTCATGTGCTTCCACTTCACCACATTCATGGTGTAATCAATGGTATAATAGCACCCTTAGTTGCTGGCTCAAAAATCGAGTTCTTATTTCCATTCAACGCAACTGCTGTATGGGAGAGATTAGCTGCCCCTTATCTTCCAAACCCTAAGACTTCAGAAAAGGTAACCTATATTACGGCTGTCCCTACAATCTATAGTCGCCTTCTTGCTACATATCAACAACTTTCTCCTGAACTTCAGATCGCAGCTAAGCAAGGAATATCTCCATTGAATCTCCGTCTCAATATTTCCGGATCTGCTGCATTGCATACCTCTGTTAAGCGAGCGTGGAAAGAGCTGAGCCATGGAAATATTTTACTCGAGCGTTATGGTATGACTGAGGTCGGTATGGCTCTTTCCTGCGGTCTAGCAAACAATGATCGTGTAGATGGGAGTGTAGGATGGCCCTTACCAGATGTTCAGGTGAGACTAGTAGATACAGAGACAAATATGGTAATACATTCAGGGGAAGAGTTAGATGAACTTGGTACGGAGCGAGATGGTGAGATACAAATCCGTGGCCCAACCATTTTCAAGGAATATTTTCAAAATACATCAGCTACTATATCAGAGCATGTAGAGAGTGATGATGGACTTGGGCGATGGTTTAAAACGGGGGATATTGCGGTCAGAAGAACAGTTGAAAGTGCTGGTCACGGCGATCAAGAGTGGGCACGTGGGCCAATGTACTTTATCCATGGAAGAAAGAGTTGTGATATCATCAAGTCTGGTGGAGAAAAAGTTAGTGCCCTTGAAGTTGAGAGAGAACTACTCCTGCTACCTCAAATATCTGAAGCGGTTGTGGTGGCAGTGCCCTCAGGAGCTTGGGGTCAAAAAATTGCCGCAGTAGTAATTCTAGACCCTGAATACGTAAAAGAAGGTGGGAAATTAACGCCACTGGATATGCGTAGGGAACTAAGAAGTCGTCTTGCCAATTATAAGATTCCTCGACTCTTAAAAATTGTAGATAAAATATCGCGAAATGCTATGGGTAAAGGTATGTTGGATTTATATGTTTTCTCAATAAAGTTTGGCTAATTTAAATAAGTCAATAAAAAATTGCTAGTAAAAGAACTATTTGAGGGCGATTTTAGTGGTGACGAGATGTAAGGTAACATTTTTGTCCATAATAGCCTTATTTGTGACAAATATTATGGAATTACGGAAGTCCACCCAAGATTGTGTTCTATCACCTTACATCATTACTCACTCGTGTCTAACTCGTGATAATGAAATTCCTTAGACATAATTGAGATTAAAATAAACCTGTTCCAGCAAATTTACCAATTATAGATTGGTTTAATAATTGAAATAAGAAAAATCACCATCGACTCCGTCAATTTATTTAGTGAAATCAGTGTTCAGTGAGGAAGTAAATGTCGAAATTAAACAGAATATTTTGGCCTAGCACGTGAGCTTCCCTGGCTGTTAATACTTTCCGTGTGACCCGTAAATTCGACAACCTCACTGGGCGGTAGCTTTGTTATTTCCTTAAAAGTTCGACCAATATTAATAAGTATTTCCTTTCCCTTTTCAGGAGAACGTCCCTTGCCTCCAGCTACATCGCCGTCTCCTCCACCAACTATACGATTGCCAGTACTGTGAGTCCAGACCCCAATTCGGTAAAATACCTTTCTAACGTTCACAACGACGCCCATAACTTCGCCATCATTTTCCCCTTCAAGTGTTTCTCCAATGGCAGAGAGCATAACGTGAAGCCAAAGCTCATCGATAGGTGTATTACGCTTATCTTTAAATTGATATGACCACTTCCCACCGTGCTTATTTTTGGGGTCTTCCCATTCTGGTCGGATGCCTTCCTTAAATAGATGATAATCTGATTTTATAGCAAGTTGCGAGACTGGTGCAATATTATTCTACAGTTTATTAGCAGTTGTTAAAATTGAGACAAATCTTGAAAATCATCGTACATAGACACCCCAAAATTCCTCTACTGAACTAAATGTAATAACTTGTTTGAGTAATTCATTCCAATGGTCACCACCCTTTAAGTGAGTCAGCATATATTATTTAAAGGGCAAATATTTTATTGCTTGCCCTGCCAGACGGAGGCTTGGTAAACCACAGTGTCCATTTGTGCATCAGTGGGTGTTTAACGTTGAAGTTATCTCTATCGTGGAAGACGGTGATCTGTTCATCCAAAGAGCTAGTGATTTTTTTTTGATATTGATCCACGTCAACATTTTCTCCTTCTGGAGAGATGGGAATAGTTGATAGATCGACTTGAACTGATGGATCAACCTTGAGTACTGCGGGTTGTGTTTCAGCCATAACGGTGAGAGTGTAGTTGTAGATCACAGAAGTAGCAGTAACACGTAATAACGAAATCTAACTGTGGGAAATCTTATGTGGGTAGACTGTTATTGGCGGGAGGTTGTCTCGATGTGTTTGTTAGGTCACAGAGAGGCTTAGATATCAGTTCTAGAACGTCCTGATCTGAGAAAATAAAAGATTAAGCCAGAAAGACTATTTGCTCCAGGCAGATAGTTGTTAAACTGGGGGGTTGAGGGTACTAAAGTGGTGAAGCGTGGCAATCTATATTCTTTCCCCCAATCTATCTAACTGATAAAACCATTTCCCATGTCACAAAGTTTTCACATACGTCTTGCCTCGAATTGTTTTCAGGCATAATAACTAAAATTAGAATAGGAAAGAACTAATAATTAAACATATTCGGAGAAATGTTAGGTTCCCCGGTACTAGACTTTGTGAACAGGAGATCACCCGTAACAAGCCAGACAGCAGACAGTCTATTTTGATTATGTGCTGAAAAGCATTATTCATTAAGATTTACACATTCATGATTAGCTACCCAAATAAAGATCAAACCAAGCAATTATTCCCCACTGTAGAACGCCGTTTCTTTATTTTGCCCCTGCCATCGAGCTCAAGTAACAATTCCATCCTAATGAAACTATATTGACAAACATTACCCTGTGCTGCAAGGGCAAATACTTGAAGTTAACGATTTGAACAAATGGCCATACCATCCAATTCCTCGTGAGTGCGTTTATGTAATTCTTTTCTAATTTCTCTTTGGGGTCAGAGCCTTCCATAATTGCCATGCTACTCAAGAAGCAGAACAAATTACAGCCCGCGAAAACAGTTTGGTCAGACACTACACGTGCGATGATTTCCCAATTTTGATTCTTGAATACTATTTTTCTTTGTAAAAGACCAAACCACACAGTGGCGACGGGACCGAAAATGGCTATAAAAGATAGTGAGATATTTAATCTGCAAACCAATCTCTAATTCCCTAGAGACCAACAATAAAAAGGATAATAAAATACTTAGGGATATCTTACATCCATATGACGCCATTCTTGCTGTCCGAGCCGCATCATGGTTCTCAAAGCCTTTTTTCTCAATCAACTGCTGTGCCAATGTGTCACCGGTCGCGAATAGAATTGTAGAGGTAACGCTCTGAGTCAATAATGGGCGCGTGGCCAACTTCATCTGATACCTTCAATTTTATTAATGCGCCACAACTATTAATGTGCAAGACATAGACTCACCATCGCAGCATATTGGGATATTATGTATGTTTGAATAGCATGTACGTGGATAATAATCTTACACTCAAAAACGGAGTAAAATAGGATACTTTGTAGTGGAGCGCGGGAAAAGTTACGAAACAAACCGAACCGTAGTAAAACCAATGAAATGAACTAAACACATGGTTTAAATCTAAAGGACCATGTATTGAGAGTTAGTTGCATATCAAAATATTAGATACCTAACTACCTAATATAATTCATCATCAACTAATACATCTCTATCATTGAGCCTTTATTCTCAGAGCTATCAGGTAACCAGCCTATAGGTCTCTCCTGCCCTTGAATAGTCAATCCGCATACAGCTGTCTCAACCTTCTGTATACTCTCCTTCATTGTATTCATTTTGTTCGGTAATTCTTTTGTAAGCCATGTTCCCGACCTTGAATCTGTATCCAATTCTTCAAACTTGCGTCGTAATTGTCGAAGATCTGCTAAAATATCTCGGTCTACTCCCTCGCCTGATTTGGAGGCGGGAAGTTTCCTAGTAGTAGCCATATTTGTTATTGCAAAACGCATCAATTCTCCAACTAAATCAAATATTCCCAAGATATAATCATCCGCAGTTAAGTTGATGCCTGGGGGCAACAATTCAACAGCTTCTTCCAGACTGATCAGTGACTGATTTCGCAGGTAGTGTTCTAATGAAACAGCTTCCACAAATTCTTGGAGACCGGGTGAGATCTGTGGATGATAACGCCATGTATTGACTCCAAGAACATCTGGAACAATAGACTCAAAATAATTTCGTACGGTTTTTTGTTTATCCTGAATATCAGATGCGATTTTAGAAGGAATATCTTCCTTTAAATTGCGTATCCTAGTTCCAATCCATCAGTTTCAACAGCCCCCCAAAAAACTAATGCAAAACTTCAATTCATATTACCTTTGTAAAGCAAATATACTGTTTAAAAGTCAGCTAAATTTGGTTCTTTTTCCTGAGCTTGGTTTGCTGTATACATCTTTTTACTAACTGCCGTTATATCACGAGATGCCTTGATAACACGTTCTCGAGCATCATGATGTCTATCTAAATTGTCTCGGAATACCTCAAACATAGGCATAAACGGAGACGTTTGTTCTGGCTTTGAACTTCCATTACGATCCCTCTTAACGCCTGCCATTGCCACGATGTCTGCCTAAGCGATTATTGCCGTTTTTTCTTTTAAAGATAAAGCTTATTACGTGACAACAAAAGTATCTGTAGTGTTAGCCAACGAGTACCTAATGTGATAATGTTATTCAACGCTTACTTTTGGATTTACATTTTACAACAAACAGAAAAATAAAGAGTGAATTTGGAACCACAGTATCACGTAATCTATGCTTGACATGAACCCGAATATAACCGCGACCACCCACCCCTCTCATTAGGATCAGTAAGTAACCCGCCTGCTTTATCAATAATTCAACTACTTCATCCACAGATCGCAATTCTCACGCGTCGCCAAAACTTTGACTGATTCACTCATCACTTTCTAGTAAGAAAGAACCACTTAAATGCATTATAGATCCAACCGGTAGTAGCAAAATATGTCTTGCCTAACGTTAAAAGGATACTAACTGTTCACAACATCCAGTTTTGATAAATCCAGCACCAAAAACGAAACCCTTAATTATCCAATTTACTTAATAATCACCCCTAAAAAAGGTTCAATTAAGTTTGTAAATCTAATATCAAAATTGAAGAGCCCCGTATCTAGGATATCGTATGGCCACTTACTCAACTGACTATAGTTTACTATCCAAAATTCAAAAGTAAAAGATTTATTTCTATCGGTATGCTGCCATTGTACCTTAAATTCTCCGAAATAATTGTTATTGTTCTATAGTCTCATCGATATCCTTCTTTACTGGATCTATCTAAGTTTTGCTGCACGAAATGCGTAATAACAGATGTAGAGATTTTGTATTGGAAACTTTAATTTACCATATTTTTCAAATTATATAGTTCTCAAGGGACTTTCTAACCGTTTTCGTATGCTTCACACGGTCCTACTACGTCGCAATTCTCACCAAGACTGTACCAAAGAGACAATGCAGGTTGCTGTCTCAGCTGACAAATTATGCAAGAACGAGAATGAAAAAAAAAGGTACTGTAGCGGCCAATAGCGTACCAGGCAGAATGCTCCAAGACCCACGCAACAGAACTAAGTCACGAAGCGATGGCCAGCCCAGTTCGAAGAAAATAATCATATCAGAAGAGGAGGATATTATACAGATAATTTTCGAGAAATGTGCAAAAGCATTCGCGCCTACGAGTGGCATTATACGAGAAACGGCCGACATCAAAAGCGTGGTAAAGACTCTGTAGGCTAGAACTGAGTAGGCAAATTTATCATGCGTATTCCTCTTGTAAATTGCTCGAGAACACTCTGTATAATAACCTCCACTTCTGAAATGATTGTTTCCTGCGAATTAGGTTGGCAAATCGCTTCGTGACTTCGTTCTGTTGCATTGATCTTGGAGCATACTTCCTGGAACGCTATAGACCGCTGCAGTACTCGTTTCCATTCTCGTTCCGAAATAATTTGTTAGCTGAGAATAAGCTGTAATGTCTCTTGGGTACAGTCTTGGTGAAAAACGCGTAATGGAAGCAAACGCGTTGAAACTCGCTGGGTGGGGTGGCTGACTCCATTATGAGATTATGAGTCACGCTACAAAAGAATTATCTAGTTTGATTCCACTAGTGCAACATCTTTACTGTAACACTTTGTAGTCATCCATGTAAATTAAAATTTGCAGTTTCAATTTTAATTGGATAGAATATTTAGCTCAGTATGGCAAAATCAAAAGTTCACATTTATGTTTTCGATGGGAATCAAAATTAATAGTTCATTATGAACAACAAGAACAATATCAACAACAGTAACAGAGCTTCGATTGCTCATTATTCGGCTGCAATAACATTACGTCTAGGCCTCTTATCTTATGGAATCTGGCAGGACTCTAATACGCCATTGAAGTATACTGACATCGACTATTATGTCTTTACGGATGCAGCTCGATTCGTGGCGCAAGGTCAATCACCTTATAATCGGGAAACGTATCGCTATACACCACTCTTAGCATGGATTCTTTGGCCTACGACACTTTTTTCCTCGTCATCACTGTCACTTTCTCTGTCCGTATTTTTCTCTTTTGGCAAAATTCTTTTCGCCATGGGAGACATTGTGGCAGGCTTTTTCATTGTTCAAATTCTAAGAAAATCATTGAACATGTCTAATGAAAAGGCCCTTGGTTATGCTAGTGTTTGGCTCCTTAATCCCATGGTGGCTACAATCAGTACGCGAGGAAGCTCGGAAGGACTATTGGGTGCCCTTGTTATTACCTTGCTTTGGGCTGTCTTGCAGCGCAGAGTCAAATTGGCTGGATTTCTCCTTGGCCTTGCTGTTCATTTCAAAATATATCCCTTCATATACGGAGCGTCAATTGTTTGGTGGCTGGATGATCAGAATATTACCACTTCCACTACTACTTCTAGCAAATTAACCACAGTCAATAAAACTAATTTCTCTGCCGATACCAACTATAAGATAAAAAACTTCCTCATTGATCCAAGGGGAATATGGATTTTTTTTAATTCTGCTAGACTAACCTTAGTAGGCGTAAGCTTATTAACTTTTGCTTCTTTGAATATTCTTATGTACTCAATGTAAGTTTACTAGCAACATATGTCAACCCATCTTTTATTCAGTTTCTATAAAAAATTAAAAACATTTGAAAAAAAGAACATATAAAAAAGTATTCCTTTGACCCATTATCTTTCTCTACTCTAGATATGGACACCCCTTTCTACAGCATACCTACCTCTATCATGTGACTCGACTGGATCATAGGCATAACTTCTCACCCTTCAATATCCTCCTCTATCTCCTCTCGTCTACGGCTTCCTCGTCTTCAATTACTCGGAACGTATATCTTGTAAAATTGGCCTTTCTACCACAACTGTTTCTCTCCGCCTTCGCCATTCCTATAATTCTAGCGAAGAAAGACCTTCCTTCAACTATGCTTGCCCAAACTTTTGCCTTTGTTTCTTTTAACAAAGTTTGTACGAGCCAGGTACCGTTGAAAAAAAAAAATTCATATGAGATACCCCACCCCTCACCCTATTTATTTTCAATTTTTTAAGACGTTTCTTTTTTGAAAGTGTATGCTGGCTGACCGTTATTTTTCATTTAGTACTTCATTTGGTATATCGTCTTTATTCCTTTTTATCTTCCCAGATCGTCGCTTCTTTCTCAAAAATTTCGAGGAGGCTTAGTCGCTATTTTATGGGTCGTGACGCAAGCAATTTGGTTGCATCAAGCGTTTCAATTGGAGTTTCTGGGAAAAAGTACCTTCATACCTGGTCTCTGGCTTTCCAGTATTCTTTTCTTCCTTGTAAACTCCTGGACACTGGGGATAATCATACAAGATATCGGGTGAGAAAAGCAAACACTAAGAGTGTAGAGAACTGTGGCTGGCATCTAAATTGTATCTTCAAATTGAAATTTCGTATTTTCTTGACTATTCATCAACAATATTATATAGAAACCGTAGATCTTGTGCCATAAATTCAAAATCAAAAGTAAATCACTAGTTAACCGTTCTGTGCTAGCCCTTGATATTCCCCAAACACCATATTTCCCATTAAAATTTATCCTACAGCCAAAGCCACCTGAACTCCGTCGCTCAATTGTATCAAAATTCATAACCTTAAACAACAATTAGGTAATTTCCTAGTATTAAAAGGCATCAAAATAGAGGTAAATATTTGACCTCATCTGTGTTTGGCGATTATTACATAAAGCCAAAATGGATGTGGGAAAATTACGACTTTGTTAGAGTGTAGAAAATTCAGGTGATATTTATGCCACTCACTAGACATGCATAATGAGAAACATTAATGCATAGTGGTCGATTTCTGTTGAAAGATGCATTGGCGAAAATCTGTCCAATTTTCAAATCATCAATGATTTCTGGCTTTTCAACAAAGGAAGCTGCTGGCCGACTACTAAAAAGTGATTCGACAATGGAATCACTCCAAATTCCAGTGCATTTATCCTTGTGATACTGAAAGTAAGGGTTGAGTCCTGGTATTTGGGATTCTAATGCAAATTAGTTAAAGCAAAAAATAAAGAACATGAAATATCTTACCTAAATCAATAAAACGAATTTTTAAGAGCTCAATCATAGCCAGTCTTCCTAGAGAACGAAGTGCAGCAACAACAAGGTTCTCGAACGCAGAGATAAATTTCATATCTGTAATGATAGAGCCATCTCCCCATCCGAGCTCATGGACGCTTGGTCGGCATACATTCTTGACCACAATATCTACGGTTTTAAGACGGGTTTCACGGGGATCTGAAATTAAAGCAGCTGTATTAAAAAATTCATGGCATATTCTACCTGTATATGCAAGATGTTCCAATGTAGGAATGGCCCTTGCCATTTCTATACAGAAATGAGTCTTACGCCTAACCTTCTTCGCATGTTCAGGGATAAAAGCCTCTTGACGGTAATCAGCTTCTAGACAAATATTTAGATGGGTTAGGTGATAAGGTAATTTAGGAAGAATAGTAGCCATTGAGAGATAACTTTTGGACTTGGGCTTTGAATAAAAAGCATGCCACTCGTTCAGATTTGGGAGTGCCTTAGCCAAATTCTCAAAATCTGTATAAGATCTGATGATGTTCCATTGTCCTTTGCAAACAAAAGTTCGGACACTTGAGAGTTCGGGAAGTAAATTTTGAGGGTGAGGTTGTTGAAAATATCGCACCATGGGAGGTTTTTTTCTGTCTCCCCCTTCTAGAGTTAATATACAAACATTATCAAAGGTATTTTGAATAAATCTGAAGACTTGTTCAAGTGTACTATTATCTGAGGGTGACTGATAGGAAACTGGGATAGTATAGTCATCGCTTGTATAGAAACTCAAAAGCGATCGGTCAGAAGTTGATGCAATACGTATTGTAGGATCTAGATTAGTATTTTTTTGCTGAAATACTGGAAACCAAATGTCGATATGCCTGATGTAAGACTTTAAGTGTGAATGGTGTTTAAACCAAATGACTGCATCATCAATATGGCTATTTGTACCGCGAATCTTTATGTGTCGATACATTCTTTCTTGGATTATTCGTCTCCATGTTCTACTCACAAGGGCTAGTTGAGATACTTCTCGTCTCCTGGAATGCCTTAACGCTGAGCCTGCAGCAATATTAGATTTGTCATAATTTATAGATTTCACAGGCCAGTAGACTTGCCCCAGCCACGAATAAATTTTGCTTTTCCCGTTGAAGACGCCGCCAAGGCTGATGATTCCCGAACACCTAACAAATAGTCTAAAATGAATTCATGAATTTCATTCGGGAGGTTGTGTATTGGTGCGCATCCGGTTTTTATTGTAGGGAGCTTAATATACTCTACTGAGATATCCTTCATTTCGTCGTCGTTGTCGTCATCGAAATGGTAATATGTACGATGAAGATGTCGATCATTTATTTCTTGTACAGGAAACGGCGTGCTCTGAGGCCGTTCAGGTGGTACTAAACTTTTTTCGCTCTCATTTGCTTTATAATGCGGTAAATCTCGATCTTTCGTAGGTGTCGATGGGCCAGTTGCGGCAGATATTGAGCTGGGAGTCAATTTATTGATCCTAAAAGAGTTTTGAGGTCCTACTATCGCCGAGAATTCGCAGCCTGTTAACATAACGACCTAAGTAAATTTATTGTACTGCTAGCCAACTATATTAGCTGAAATTCTGAAAATTAGTCGTATTGTTTATCGTATGGAGATTAAGATGTATTCCACTTCAGAGATTGACTAGTTGAGAGGTTTTACAGAGAGTGTGGGGAATCCTTGCTGCTTCTTGTCACACCAAAAGAAGAATAGGAAAAAACTATATTCCGAGGTTGTATCTACTGCTGCTTGGCCAAGATCGGCATCTGCGAAAACAAGAAAGTCACACGTCATGTAATAATAGTTTGCACGCAATAGTGCACGACAAAAAGTAAGGAGTGTAAACTAGTGATGAGTCCGGTTACTTCATCTACGAGTGCTTATTAAGGATGCCTGCCTCCTTAACCCAACCAACTAACGTTGTGGAAACAATTGCCAGTTTGCGATTTATTAGTTGTTATAGCAACTGCTAATTACAGCACGACTCAAACGGATTATTTACATACTCAACTCTCCAGCAATTAATAATGTCGTTGTACTGACTCATAATCCGTTCAATGAAGCCCGTGTCGGCCCCCGAAACTTCTTTGCGGTACAATAGTAGCAGTTTCAGTCTAGGGCTTGATGTGTCTGTCGATTGCAATTTCAAAGAAGGATTGAGTGGAAATAGGAAAATATCATTCATATACGAATTTCCAGAAACATTGTGAAAAAACGCTTAAATCCTTTATGCATTTATAATCAATAACAAAGTAAGCCTTCGCGAGGTCATGCTGAAATTATCCTCATACGATACAGAGTTATGTAATTAATGTAAGGTGGATCACCTAGACTCCATCCACTCTGCATTCCAGCCCTGCCCTGCTCATTGATATTTGTTTGTTTGTTTTCCTAT
>MCFK01003607.1:0-13541 GCA_003610855.1 Erysiphe neolycopersici | reverse complement strand
TATTAGCCACTTAATCCACAATCATGTGCCTTCAATATTAGTAAATGGTCAGTCTTCATTTACACGCAAAACTGAGGAGGAAAAAGAGATTATAATTCGTAAGTCAGAACTTGGTTTTCGACCAAGGACCATTCTAGCTGAATTGATACAAGAAGATAGCCATGCTACGACTAGTAGTGTATATAATTGTCTAGCAAAGCACAGAAAACTGCAGCATGGAGCACAAACTTTCGAACTGTGTCATTAAATTTCTCGAGATCTTTTTTCAGAAGGCACTCTACGTTTTACACATTGCCTAGTAGTTGTTGATAACCTGATTATTTTGAATTTGAAGATTTCAAATCGGTTTATACACAGATCCAGGAAAACATTTCAAGTGAATAGAGCTTCAGAATTTCTTGAAGTGTTGTGGAGTTGAGTGGATTCCATCACCAACCGCTGCTCATAAGGCTACGGGAATAGTTGAGAAATGTATATATATCATGGAAATGGTTATGAAAAGAAGTCTGAAGTCTGTCATTCATGGCCCTTTTTATGCCAAGGGGTAGCATACGAAGTCAATTGACGTTACATACAACATTTAGGATATTCACCGTCTGAATTAATAAAGAATATCAACCATCTTCAGCGGTAGAGTTTATTGCTCCACCGGCAAAACGTATACGTAAATAGCAAGCCATGACACGAGCCGATTACATCGAAGCTTTTTCTCGAAATGGCAAGAATCACGAATTCGCCGTGCTAAAAGTTATTGCGGAACGTAAACGTCGTTGTGATGAAGTAAGAAATGCAACTTCTTGGGCGAAAGAAGTTTACAAAGAGCGTCACGATCTTTATATTCGAAAAGAATTACGTTTGGTAAATGGATCATTAGTTATGTTATATATTAGGAAGTCAGCAAAAAAAGACTTCATCCTTCTTACCGTGGCCCATTTGTTGTTTCTGGCAAGGGAGGCACTCATGGAAAATCATATACACTAAAACAAATTAATGGCACGTCAATACCTGGAACTTTTTACGGTGATCACCTGAAGCCCTTCGTGCCTCGAAATAGTCATTTATCACAACAAATGAAGAACTTTTACTTAACCAAATTATTCGGGCTGGAAGAGGCTTTCATATGTTAACTCAACGTCTTTGAACTAAAAATATTACGATAAAAGATTATGACATAAATACCGTATCATAAACGGCGTTCTATATTCTTCAAATATTTATAAGATTATATTGAACTTCATACGCTTAAAGCTCTGTAAAGATGAAATAGTGTTTTTTTTTTTGTACCCCTGCATCTTCATCTATACGCCTCTTAATTTTTTTCCTAAACTGAAGGAATTTGAGGTAATCAGTTAGTCAAGATATTGCTGGCATTTACTAGTATTTTGAAATATCGGGGTCGACTATGTGTGCATTAAGGTTCTTTTGTTAACCTATGAATGTCATATCATTTCGCTTAGCCACAAATCACACGTAAATATCCTGTAAAAGTAGATATAAAACTAGAGGAGAGAGTAAGAAGAATTAAACCACAATCCACTCCACGAACCCATACAGTTCTATATCCATGGCCTCAAGTCAGTTCTGAGGCCAGTAGAATTAAGCCTAACTTATGCGGCACAAGCAGCCACATACAGGACCATTGAGATGAGTGAGTGATGCTTGGATTCACCTACACCCCAATCTTACCTTAATACCATGGCTAAATTATGTACAAAGACTCAGACAATGATATTATCTTTTAAGTAAACCTCAAAGTATTATATTAACAAGAAAACTTTCTCGCCTGTCTTACAATTTATTATAGCTGTGTTTTACTGTGTATTTTCCATAGTAATAGAACAACTGAATTAATTCTAGGGGGGTTGAGTAAAGAAAGTAATCGGGTCTGCGTTGTAACCATACGTTCTCCCTTTATATCAGTTTAATTTTCTTTCAGACGTTGATATGTCTGTAGCCAATTGTATGTATATCAAGAACTTCACAAAAATAAATAGGCTTAAGTGGGAGAGGAAATCATCACGGTGACTTGGATGAAGCTGGTACATCAGGTTTTGAGAGCGTATGTAGAAAAAAAGCCCTGAGCCTGCTAATTAGCTATGAGTGACGTTAAGTTTTTTTTTTTTTTTTTGGAAAGATGAGGCTGCATTTAGGAGATAAGTGGTGTAGTGAACCTAGTGACATAGATAATATGTGATAAAGAGATCCTATCAGTGCTTTTAAGAGTTTACAGATGATCTAAAGCACACGGATTTGATATAAGGGATTTCAGGAATATACGTCGTAAGGTTGGGGGAGCTTTTTTAACAAACAGAGCCACATGATATCACGCAATACTAGTTTGCAAAAAAAGAAAACAACAAAAACTTGCCTCGAGAATAGAAAATATCTATAGTTAATGTTTGATAGATACATTGGAATGATGGAACAATTAGCAATGGTGGAGGGCCAGTTGTAATGTACCAAGGTAGCTAGCTATGGTTAAATCACAGTGATGCAATGCGTTTTCCGTCTCCCAAATATTAAAAATGCTAAATAGTCAGTGCTAATATCTATGAAGATGGTGTAAAGTTTTAACATTATTTGAAAATTTCTAGGAGATATGTTATGTCCTTTATACACTATCTATATCCAGAAATACAGTCTTCTTTTTACACAATACTTTCCCTGTTGTAGGATATTCTTATGTTATACAGTGTATATCTTCTATTCTCTCTGACACAATAATAGGCGCAGGAATATTAATATTCAAAGTTTGATCTCGAAAAAATTTGAATGGTAAAGATTAAATAATGTTGTTTACTCTCTCTTCTCTCTCCGATTTGAATCGAATTCAATTAAATGACCGGGGCTCAAGATCAAAAAAATGTACAGATGAAACCAAGGTCTGAGTGTATAGCTAACCTGAAATCCACAAAATTAAACTACGCCAATACTCCTTCATGAATTTGAATAGCCTCATTTTTGAAGACAAAAAAAATTAAATTCTCAGATATCATACTCGGTTGACTGGTGTGAAGCCACTAATCTCAGGTATAACAGTTGGTGTACTTATACCATCAGGCATTTCAATATCTTCGTCATCACCCTCTTCTGCTAGCTGACTATCATTATCTTGTTGTCTTGGAGCTGCGTTATGATGTGTACTTCGATTGTTATCCATTGAGTTTTTTACTTTCTCATACTTTTGGCGATATTCATTCTTTTGTACGGTTTCTAGATTACCCCACCCTCTGACCAAAGCAGCTTCTAGATCAAATGAGCCATCGGATATTTCTTTCTTATTTTCACCTGCAAAGCGAGGTCTCGTTTCATTACAATATATTTCAAATGCACCCCTGGAAGCTTTGTTTTGGAGTGATGAACGTTCTCTTTTGCGAGATATAACAGGAGTAGAAGTATTATTATTTGATAGTTGTCGCTTTAATGCTTGAGGCTGAGCTTGCGGAGTTGCGTTTGGGTGAGAGTCGGGGTGAGTATGAGAAATGGCATCCGGAGACGGGGATATTGTAGCTGGATCATGTGTGCTAAGATTATTTCCAGACCGACCTTCACTTATCTCGGAATTCATGAAGTCTGGCTTTCGGTGACCTCGCTTTGTTCTGAGTGGTTTCTCCTTAGGCTTAAGGATTAAAATTAGTTACTGTAAGGACAAATCCTGCTCAGAAAGTGATTAAAGGCGTACTGTGGGTGGAGGGCTAGGACTTCCTTCAGAATCCTCAACATGTGTACTTGTTCGTTTAGCAAGTTGTTCTAGTAAGAAAGCCCGTTCCAGTCTCGATTTTTGAATACCACGATTGATTCGAGTGATCCGCGCTCGTGCGCCATCATTCGCCTCTTCAATTTCATTCAATCGTTGTTTTAATTGTATACATTTTGCTCGATATGCTTCTTCTACTGATGGAGGAAGCTCGGGGGGTATGCTTCCTGTCAGAAAATTTAGTAAATCATGGCAATCGGAAGTCATGAGCTGACTATTACTTAAAAAAGCCAGAAATAGTGATTATGTATAATTGCGTGCAATTGAATATACAATCTATAGTGCAAAGACAAGACTTGGGAGAATTTAGATTAAATAAGGTTAAGAAATGATGATAATCTTTAGGATGTAGAAGAGGGTAAGTTCAACGAGCATCCAGGTATTGCTAGTATTGGCATATTCATATAAAAATCCGCTCACTGGAGCCTGATTGATATTGATGGTAAGCAGAGTATATTGTATCAGAAGAGTGAGCTGATTTGTGAGAAATATCAAAGACTGGCTTACCAGTCGGGGGAGCCATTTTAGAATTCTATGACCTAGATTAATAACCACCTAAATCGTGTGTACATCCATTTATTCGAAGGAGATGTAAGGTGTCCAAGGTTGTAGATAGCGATTAGTGCTATTACACATCACATAATACATATTACATGTGTAATTTAGTTAATCCGTTCCGTATTATCGCGAACAAATTATGCGGATTGTTTTCCAACAGTCTTTAACAATTTCGAAAAACACTCACAACAATGTCCCTGACGATCCCAAACGCTCCAAACTCAAGTCTTTTCAAACAGGGCTACAATAAGTCAGTTTAGGAGCAGTCGTAACTTAATAAAGTTTGCGTCTTGATTCGCTAACTTAGGATAGCTATGCATCAGAAGATGGAGCTGTTATACGAAACATTGACGCATGTCGTACTATATCGTCAACCGTACAAACATCGCTGGGTCCTTATGGGAGGAACAAAATTGTTATAAATCATTTGCAGAAAATGGTCTTAACCTCTGATGCCGCAACCATTCTCCGAGAACTTGATGTTGTACATCCAGCTGCAAAGCTTCTTGTGATGGCAAGTCAACAGCAAGAGGCTGAGATAGGAGATGCAACAAATTTAGTAATCATTTTTGCAGGCGAACTTCTAAAGCAAGCTGAAGAACTAATAAGGATGGGCCTCAAAACGAGTGATGTAATCAGGGGATACGAGCTTGCTCAAGAATTCGTTTTGACCGAGTTGGAGAAATTATCAGTAGATAAAGTTGAAGATTTAGGATCAACGACAGAATTAAGTAAGGCTATTCGAACCGTTATTGCTAGTAAACAAAATGGTAGTGAAGATTTCCTAGCTGAGATTGTCTCCGAGGCTATACAAGCCGTTCTCCCCAAGAATCCTATGAATTTTAATGTCGATAATATCCGAGTAGTTAAAATTATGGGTGGTAGCTTAGATCAAAGCAAGGTTATAAAGGGGATGGTATTTGGGCGAGAGCCGGACGGCTCCGTCAAGAAAGCTACAAAAGCTAAGGTTGGCGTGTTCTCATGCCCAATTGATATTAGCCAGACAGAGACCAAGGGAACAGTTCTTATTCACAATGCTGAAGAAATGTTAAATTACACTAAAGGAGAAGAAGTTCAATTAGAATCCCACATTAAGGAATTATACGACTCTGGATTACGAGTGATCGTTGCAGGCTCAACAGTTGGTGAGCTTGCTCTACATTACATAAATCGATATGGTATCTTGATCATACGAATACTCAGCAAATTTGAATTACGAAGATTATGTCGGGTCGTTGGCGCTACACCATTAGCAAGACTAGGAGCTCCAATGCCTGATGAAATGGGTAGTATTGATGCCGTCGAGACAATGGAAATTGGTGGTGATCGGGTAACGATATTTAGACAAGAAAATGAAACCACAAGAACCGCGACTCTGTTGCTTCGGGGGGCAACTCAAAACCATTTAGATGATCTTGAACGGGCGGTCGATGATGGTGTTAACGTTGTTAAGGCTATCACGAGAGATCCAAGGTTGCTTCCAGGTGCCGGTGCAACAGAAATGCAACTGGCCGAGAGAGTTCAGTTATTCGCCGATAAAACCCCGGGGCTAGCACAGTATTCAATTCGTAAATTTGGCGAAGCATTTGAAGTTATACCAAGGACCTTAGCAGAAAGTGCTGGCTTAGACGCAACAGAGGTTTTGAGCCGACTCTATGCAGCTCATCATAAAAGTGATGACTGGACGACTGGTGTAGATATTGAGGTAAGAAAAGTTTGCGTGCTATGCAAAGCTATTACTAAAATTAACTATTAGAACAATGATAATACTGGGACTCTTGATTCTAGAGAGATGGGAATACTCGACCTTTTGATTGGAAAGAAATGGGCAATTAAATTAGCAACCGAGGCAGCTCGAACCGTGCTTTCTGTGGATCAGATTATTGTTGCAAGACAAGCTGGTGGACCTAAACCTCCTGGACAAAATCCTGTAAGTTTATCTGCATCACTGGAAATAAAAAAACTAACACCTGTTAGAACTGGGATGAAGATTAGTTGTATCACATATTTTCTATCACGTGCATATATCCTAAAAAAAACTCCAATTCTATCATATTCATTTCCCCATGACAACAGTATCACTATTTCTAAAATCTTAAATTCTACCTGTAGAGAAAATTGTCGTCACCAAATAGTCTTTGAAGACCCATAGCCTGTAATTATTGAATACAGTCATAGATGATTGAGTAATTCAATCCAGTGATAGGAATTACCCTTTTACTCTTTGTTTCCTATTAATTAAGTCTTACATATATTACATATAATATTCTTTTTAAAATAACGAGAATAAGATGAAGAATTTTTAAGTTGAGCTTTTTCCTGTGAGTCTTCTCCATTTATTCTGGCCCGTGAATTATTTATTGATGTCATGCTCGGTGACTTTACAAAATATCGCAATTGCAAACACCTCGTATTAATTGTTTACCCGTTTACAGAGTCTTGAGAGCCATTAAATACCAATATCATAAATTGTAAAATCGCATTCTATCACCTCTCTTTCTCCCCATTTATAAAAGTCCCCAAGAGGGAAGCGGGAAGTTAATTACTCGTTATGGGCAAATTGGCGAGGAGCAAGCCAATGTAGTGGGATTAGAATTCATGCAAATATTATATATAGTCCATCCTTATCAACCGACACTCCATATGACAGGGATTTATCAGAAAATTTTATAATTTATGCTACCAACATGGATATTTAAACGCCATCTTTGTTATCTGGGAATAAATCTCACAATCTGATTTTCGATGTCGCCTTTCTATACCGGTCTTTGATAACATAATCTTTGTTAACAATTATGGTATAGCTATGACACATTCTTTGTAAAACTTAGGTCACAATCGTCATATTAATCTATCCCACAGTTTTAATTCTAGTCGGGCTGATACATTCCACCTTATATCAGAAGTGCTGGCAAGAGTACTGCACAGTTTATCAGGCTACTTAGCAAAATAGCTGGAGTTTAATCAAAAAACATAAAAAAAAACAACTTCGTACGGACTTCAATAACAAAATGTCGGCGATCGACAACTATCAGACACCTTTAGCTAGTAGATATGCTTCCATCGGTTAGTTTCCCATCACTATAAAAATCACCTTCTATTGTTGGAACCCTGAAATTTATTCTGACTTTGCTCAGAGATGCGGTCACTATTCAGCGCTAGAACAAGAGCAACGACATGGCGGAAACTCTGGATATGGCTCGCGGAAGCTGAAAAACAGTAACCTTACCTATCTTATTTTCCCTTTTGCTTTTAATGGCCCAAAAAGCTGAAATGCTTTGTACGCTTGTACTAATCTACAGGCCCCAGGCTTGGACTAGCTATACCCGAGGGTGCTATTGAGCAGATGTCTGAACATGTCAATGTGACCGAAGATGATTTAAACGTCGCGGCCAGTGAAGAGAAAATAAGGCGTCATGACGTCATGGCTCACGTTTATGCTTTTGGCAAAGTTGCACCAAAAGCAGCTGGAATAATTCACCTAGGAGCGACATCATGTTTTGTCACGGTACGTTTTCTTGCTGTAAGTTTAATCCTAACATTGCAATAGGATAATGCAGATCTCATATTTCTCCGAGATGGGCTAGATCTTCTCCTTCCTAAACTTGCGATCGTCATCAAAAAATTATCCAGCTTTGCTATTGAATATAAAGATATGCCAACTCTTGGTTATACTCACTATCAGCCTGCTCAGCTTATAACAGTAGGTCGCCGAGCTGCGCAATGGATACAGGATCTTGTAATGGATCTGGAAGACATTGAAAAAGTCCGACAAGATCTTAGATTTAGAGGTGCCCAGGGAACAACTGGGACTCAAGCTTCTTTCTTAGAACTGTTCAAGAGTAGCTCTAAAATTGACGAGCTAAATGATTTACTCTGTAAAAAGGCTGGGTTTTTAAAATGCTATTCAATTTCCACTCAGACTTATACAAGAAAAGTAGACCTAAGAGTAGCAAATGCCTTATCTGCTTTTGGTGCCACGGCTCAAAAGATTGGCGCTGATATCCGGCATCTTGCTGCTCAAAAAGAAATTGAGGAGCCTTTTGAGAAGGATCAGATCGGAAGCTCTGCTATGGCATATAAGCGAAATCCTATGCGATGTGAGAGAATATGCAGTCTGGGGCGACATCTATCAAACATAAATAATGATTGCTCGGAAACTTATTCTTCTCAGTGGTTTGAGCGAACACTTGATGACTCAGCTATTCGACGGATAAATCTACCCCATCTTTTTCTTTCATGTGATGCTGTCCTAATGACCCTCGATAATGTCGTTTCGGGACTTGTCGTCTATCCAAAGCGAATTGAAGCTAGAATTATGGATGAACTTCCATTTATGGCTACTGAAAATATCATTATGAAGATGGTATCCAAAGGTGCATCCCGCCAAGAAGCTCATGAAGAGATTCGAGTCTTAAGTCATCAGGCTAGCGATGTTGTGAAAAAGGAGGGTGGCCGAAATGATTTGATAGAACGAATTAAGAAGACAGAATACTTTAAGCCTATATGGTCCGAGATTGATAGTATGCTTGAAGCTAAAAACTTTATTGGGCGATGTCCTGAGCAGGTCCTTAGGTACTGTGGAGAAAATGGAGAGGTAGAAAATATATTGGCCAAATATACTGAACAGATTAATAAGTCAGTAGAAATATGTTTAACAGTCTAAAGATTTATGAGTTGATAAAATAAAAAGAAATTAGCAAAATATGTCTGCAAATCGAAAAAAATGGATCAATAATGGCGATCGTATAGTATTCGGTAGATTAGTCTTCCTCACTCGAATACAAATTCTGCAGGCATCTCATATATTGCCGCTTCTTCAATATAGAATGAACTTTCCTTGATTAAAAGGAGAATATGGAATAATTTGTTTTCTTCAAATTTTGCCAGTACCGCTCTAGCGTACGCAACTTTATCTCAAACTTTTAAATAAAATAGGGGGTTTTTTTTTTTTTCATGCATGGCTAGAGGCGTAAACTTTGCGTGATTTGAATTATTATCTAGTGCAACGGTTGGTGTGTTAAATTAAAATGAATACATTGTTTGTGGAAATGAACAAATGGGAGGCGCCGCTATAAAAAAAGGAGCTGATGGAGCCAAAAGTACGAAGAAAAGAATGTGTTGGACTTTGATGAGATTTAAGTTTAAAGTAAAGCCTGTTCTTGGCTTTGGTCTTGGAACGCAGTTTCAACCGACTGTATTGGGCTTGTACTTGAAGAGAAATAGTTGTTTTCCTATATAAGGTCATCATACAAAATTTGTTCTCCTAGTCGACTTGCCAGTAGCATAGAACGAATCTACAACTCCCGATTCCTTTAATACAAGTAGGCAACATCATTTGCTCAACTTCGCCTTCACTTAAATTAAGATGTATACTTTCATGAATTTTTGATTTCATAAGAGATAAATTAAAAGAAAAGTATAAAGATGAATAGTAGGAGAATTTTATGTTGAGGCAGATTAGACTCACGTATTTCGTCCAGACCTATTTACCAAGATTTCAAACAAAGTCTCGAGGCAAAAATAACCCATAGATAAGGATCTCAACAATCCGATTCGAGGTAATTCAAACTTCAAATGAACAGGTCACAATTTTAATTAAGTAGGAATAACGAACGTGGCCATTATTAGGTATTTCTTGATGAAGGAGGTGATAGATTTAGCTTAAAACATTAGCTCACAAGATGTTTTTGCACAATCAATAGCTATGATGGAAAGAAATGCCGTCAGGGGGGGAAAAGATAAAAAAAAAGTAACATTTCACGTAATATTTCCGTGAGGTTTAAATCATATCTCATAGATAGATATTATAATTTGCTTCATCTTAATATTTCTTTCGTTATTGTTCTCTAATACATAAGTGTGTTTCCAGTTGATGTCACAACCTGTGAAGCATGTACATTGTAAGTGACGCTAAGGCAAGAAGGAGTAAATGAATAGATGAAGTTTAAATATCGGAAACATGTGTCTATTCCATTCCATATATATTATTAAGGTTTTATTGCAACTTTCTGTGAACTTAGTTGGCGTGTGGTGGGTGTCCGTGGGCGAATATAATGAATGTCAGCGTAGGCAATTAATTAATTTATTTATATTCTTTTTCTTTAAAACATCTTGAAATAATTCCTAACTATTTTCAGACCTATTATTTCTTTCTTCATTTTATTAAAAATAAGTCTTATTTCTCTTTCAAAGAAAAAAAATATGAAAAAAAATATGGGTTTTTTTTTTTTTTTTTTTTTTCGCTTGACGCTGCTCGTGAAGAAAAAATTGATGCCACGTCAAAGAATTGAAGATGATTGGGTAAATATATATGATCGTCTCCTTTTGCATACAAATTAAAAGTATAAAATAGGCGAACTGATGTTTTAAAAATGACTGGCAAATCCTTGTCCACCAATTAATTAATTAATCAATCACCCCCTTCAATTATATATAACGTATAACATTAAATATTGTTTATAATCTCTTACTAATTAATAATGGATTAATTAATTAATTAATCTTTTTTTTTTCGTAAATTGATTGAAATAATGCGTGCGAAAGCACAGCAAGCAGCTGGGTTGAATTGAAGTTATTGGCTGAAAAAATATTTATAATCTACGAACCCAAACAAGCCCCCCCCCTGTTGTTGTCCCCCCGCGGTCAGCATTTTCTTTTCGAGGATAAACAATAAATAAAACAATACAAAACCCAATCCCTTGTACTGAATAGAACGTCTGTGGAAAGAAAGATCGTTGTGAGGTCATTCATTCATTCATGAATTATTATGTTTCTTTCTCGTTTGTTTTGCTGTAACTAGGTGTCATGAAAAATAAAGCTTAAAATAAAAAATAAAAAAAAAGAGCTATTATAGAGTAGAGCATGATTTATTTTATCAGCATCATAGATAGAATCTACATTTGATTCTGCTATTTATTTAATTAGTTGGAAACCGCTCTCGAGGTCTGTTGATAGCTAGCCATCCAATCCAGCCTTTCTTTAAATGACCAGTAATCAATTAAATGATAGGCCTCTCTCTCTCTCACGGTAGCTTTCACGGTGACTAGCAGGAGGAAAGGGGGGCGACCCTTAAATCATTTATTATGTTTCGATGAATTAATAATTGCTTGTTCACAACGTCCAAACGCGGAAAGAGTTCGCGTCCACGTGATATTATCAAGAAAATAGTTAAAACATCATAATATAGCGTCTCTATAGCGAACCCGTACCTAACCAAAACCGGAAAAGCTCGCAGTTCTTTCTAGCTAATTTTTTTCCTAAATATACAGCATTATGATACCAGGAGCTGGGGCTAGGGCTTCGAGGGTCAAGCATCAACGAGTCTGTCTGACCGTTCAACGAAGCAGAAGTCTAAAATGAAAATCTGGCAACCTTTCAAACATCTTCCTTGAAGGCGGACGAACTTGGACACCTTCCAAGCTTGTTGCTCTCAGAAACGTATGGTCTAAGACCAAGTGTGAAGAGTTGAAGAGTTATTCTGTTACTACAATGGATTTGTTTAAAGCTGACCTTTCTGCCCAAGAATTTCCATACCATCCCATTCTTCATTCTTATCTACAGTTACAGCATCAGTTTACATTCTAATTTAAGAAGCTAGTCTTCATAATAATTTTACTTGGTTTCTTTGCGCCTAATTGCTTACTTATCCCAAGCTCCGAATTCCTCTGATCAAAAAAGAGACCAATAGTTTATACACGGTTATTTTATCCAATTTTCCAAATACAAGATGTATTCAAAATCAGTCAACTTCGTCAGCTTAAATATCACTCTCATCATATTAGCAATTCTTGTCATTATGGTCCATGCGGCACCTCTTAACATCAATATGGGAGCATATTCACCTGCCTTGGTAGTCGGTGATGGGGCTATCGCATTACAAGGTTCAGATCAAGTGACTAAAGTAATAAACTCATTAGAAGGTGCAGGTGTTGATGGATCTGGAGCTGGAGCTGGAGATGGAGCTAGCGATGATGAAGGTGCCGGTGGCGTACAGGCTGGTTTAGTCAACCCTGGATCACGGAATGGAATCGAAGGATTAGGACGCAAAGTTGTTCCAAGTGCAGTAAGTTAACTCTACATGCTATGACTACTTCTTGGACTTAGGCAGAGCATAAACTGATATGAGAAAGCCAAAGCCATAGTGAAATTTTGACGACAAGTAATACATATAAGAAAAGATAATGATAATTGGATATTAGTAATTGGAATGATATATGGTCGGGATGAGCCGGATCGGGTTAGAAGCTGTTTGGGAGATAAATAATATAATTCCCTACCTGGTGTGGTTTTGATTTAGCAGTGTTTGTTTGTATAATTTAAATTGGCGTGCTGGGTTGGGCTAGCTATAATTAATTAGTAATAAATAAATTCCAGATGATGGTCTAATTACATCACAGAATTTCCTATCAAAACACGTGATTTTCGCTGCTTCATAATCGTACTTAATTGTCTTTTCTGTAATTTGCCATCCTATAACTAGCCGCTCATAATTAACCGTAGAACTAGAACTTGCAGCTAAAACTATTCCAACCTGGAGGACGGAGACGACTACGCTGCGACCTGTTCGAGGTGTCTTCTATCTCGTATGAACCTGAAATTTTCCTATTATTTCTAGAAAATGGAATACATATTTATATATACACATTGATACAGTCTAAAGTTATTTTCTATATACTTTTAGAGGATTCTGAGTTGTAATATATATATATATATATATATATATATATAGGAAGTAGACCCTTTAGGAAAAAACAGTATCATTATCCTCCTACATCCTATATAATGAAATATTTATACAGAGGTGCAATTTTATGAACTCTAATTGAATGGTGTCAACTTGACAAGTAGGCCATCCATCATCATCTTTATAGACATTTTTTTGCTGATTAATTTTACGAACCTGCTATTTTTTATGGCGGAGAATTTTGTTGGAAGCTGAAGTTTTTTTTTTTTAAAGGGCCGAGTGAACAAACATACCCAGCCACATGTAACTTAATGGCATTATTGAACCGATTCACATCTACATGGAGCGGTTGTGAATTTATACTATGAATGAATATAATATGCGTTGTAAACTTCTTCATAGATTGTAGTTTTTTTTTTTTCTTTTTTTTGGTGACAAAATGAAGATTTTCTCTGTTATAAACCTTGATGTGATGGATGATTTTATCTCTTTCTGTGTTTTTGAGATGACATAATATTAATAAGGGAATCGGTATTTGTA
>MCFK01003605.1:0-15711 GCA_003610855.1 Erysiphe neolycopersici | reverse complement strand
TTTCTAAAAATTAAACTATATGAATAACAATGAGAACAGAATGCAATAATTTTTTACTTAGGTTTTAAATTCTAAATTTTAATAAAAAAATATTGATATTGTTGTTGTTGTTATGATATGAAACTGATGCTGAATGTTACGAAAACCAAACTGATTGAGAATGTAAATAAGTTGATTAAAGTAGAATAAAAAAGGTAAAATAAAGGGCTCTCTGTGCAGGTTACAGTACAGCTATTATATATATGTATTCCTCTTCCACTTGTATTATACCCCCTCATTACTAAACAAAATTCACTGCATATAATGATCGTCATTATTTAATACCTGTTAAAGCAATAAATATAATGAATATCAAGCAGTAGTTAAATTATAGTAGTTATTCGCGTCGTCAATCAACCTTGCTTACTCTTGTTGTTCTGTTCTTTGGGTGACTAATAGCTCTCTCGCTTAGGTACGGTACTAAGCAACAAGGAAGAAATATCGGTTAAACCGTAACACAGAAGAATTAATTTGGTGTGGTTTTTTTGATTACTAATTGCATAACAAAATCTGTTATCATCAGAATAATAGGTCTGAGAGGCCCTAATCAATACAAACCATCACCATATATAAATCTAAGCCAGTGACCGATACAAGGTGATCAGTGAGTCAAGCACATATAACAGATGGTGTGCACTGATAGAAATAGTCAGGGAAATCCTGCGTTAATCATATGTAAGTCAAGATGGAGAAAAGAGCGTCAGATGTCGAATGTACTTCAAGTCTATATCAAATTGCATATAGCCGGAGAGTTTCTTCTAATGAATCATCTTTTTTTTTTCCACAGTAAGATCTTTGTATATAGCTCTGATTAAATCGAGAAAATCAATTTAATTTTAGACCTTTATACGGCTTGCAAAACAAGGGCATTGTACTCCTAGAAAGCGTGTAGCCTTTACCACCGATTAGAAAAAGACTCTGGTTATGGCCCATCGAAGATCTAGAGATTAAGTTAGGATAAAAGTTGGTTAAGACCGGGACAGATGCCTCTTCTAGTAAGGTAGATAGGCTAATATCTAGTGTTATTACGATACGTTCTTTTTCCCGAGAAAAGACACATATAGAAATAATTTAAGGCTGTCCGGAGTCGTGATCACTTGGCATTTCAAGCAATGTGACTTTTTGTATCAATAGTAATAACCTTACTGGCGTCTCCTAGGCCTCGATATTCTGATTGATTTGCCATCAATCCATCCTCAGATGTGACCACCAACAAACATCTCATAGAATCAGTACATGCGTATATATGTAAATTGATTGTTTTTTAGTAAAGCGTTGAGTGCCTCTCAACGATAGTTTTAAGAAAATATTTATAAAGTTGTGTGAGGAAACCGATAATAAATACATAATACTCGAAACTGTCGATATAGGGGGACACCAAAAATCGGCTGTCTTTTTTTTATCTTTCTATCTCCCTATGAAGGTACGAAATACAGATAAAGAGAATAGCTAACGCAAGTTCATCAACTGGACTATGTCTGTTCTTGTATTGGACAAAGGCATAGGCTGAGATAAGGTAAGAATGTACGAAATTCAGCTTTTGTGAAGCTTGAATAATGAAAGTTATTAGAGAATCTTACCAGCGTTTGATCATTAATCAAATATAGTAGTGACTATAGATTTTTTTTCTCATCCCATAAAAGTAAATAGCCATGGAAAAATGTTTTTTTTTTTTTAAAAAAAAAAAAAAGTAAACTGATGGCTTATATCCAGAGAGATTTTCCCACATTTAAATATAACACATGTTGTCATATGTTATATTTAAGATATGTAGTAGAAAACTACAAGAGCAACTAGAAGAGTTTTTTGTATGATGATGACGCATACTTTAGCTGAACCTTTGGAGGTATATCAAGAGTCAAGTTTTGATACTGAATGTTCGCCTGGAATTGGACAGTGACAAGTCGCAATTTGAGGGGGAGTAGAACATTGGAGATATAAAGGTTTGTTTATAACAGTTTTTAGGATAAGTCATGTTCATATCGGAAGGAATGGAAAAGTTATGTATTTATTTGTCTGCTTAGTGCTTGTATTTTTGTATATCTATCAATTATCAATTTACTTCTGAGGAAATGTCATGACAACGTACAGTAGAATTTGTATATTTTAGCTACATCACACACGGACTGAATGAACGAACGGTTGGATATTTGTGCGTACTGACAGAATCCTTGTAAACCTTAATCTTTCATCAATGATGTTTGGTCCAATAGAAGTCTTGATCTCAAAAGTGTTTGTTGTTTTTCCTAATTGATATAATATAACTTTGGAAATCTGAAGTCGCTCGCTAGCTACATGTTTGTGGGCTTGAGCTGCTTCCCGGACAACCTAGCACGCCCCAGTGTGTCTGCGCAACTCCTTGCTACAAGCCATTTCTCTCTCTCAAGAGTTTTTTCCCCCCCCTAAATAGCAAAATCTCTATACACACCTCATGACAAGTGTATATACTGGGGGATGGGCCGTTTCCACAGCACCAGAGTCGCCAGCTTAATGTATTACTGATTATAATTGATGTATATAGGGGTGAATGATTCACAGTAGAAAGACGTTTAGGGAAAAAAAAAAAAAAAAAAGCAAAAATTATACGTACGATAGATATCTAATCTATCTTAGTGTGAATCAAGGAATCGACTAGCATCGGAAATGGAAGTGATCTACTGTGAAGTGAATCAATCTAGTGTGAATTTTTTGTGCAAACAGTCTGATCAAAATGCATATTATATTATTTATTTTATATTTATNNATATTTATTTGGATAAAAAAAAAGGAGGTTGTTCATTGACCTACATACATAATAACAATATTTTACTTTTTACTACGATGTATGTTGCAATGAATGGCTAATGACGAAGTTGTATAAAGCTCGATAATATTGCTGAGTTTCTTTCAATCGAAGGGTGGGAGATGGGTGAAATGGCTAAAGAAGCTCAGGCAAGCCAAGCATGAATGAATGAAATCAAAGCTTAACGAAAAAAAAAAAAAAGCATCAAGTCCCGAAAATATCTTATCTTGCGTTGGTTGTTGATCTACAAACAATTCATAGGTGATGCGGATAGGTGAATCCAATAAACACAACAGCCTTCGTTCGAAGGATACTGGAAAATACGGATGAGTGATAATAACGTTCATGTTAAATTAGCTAACTAACTTACCTTCATCAAAAATCGGGAGAATCTCTGTTCGAATACTTACTTTTCCAGAGCAACAGCTCTTTCTTCTATATAAGTTTGGTGTTAAAGACCGGGTTGCGGGAGTTGATCTCTGTATTACCTAGCACGTGATGTCTAAAAAGTATAGATATATATAAAGCTAATGAGTATATCCAAAACAATCAAATATATAAATAAACAGATAAATAATGAATGGCGCAAGAACGGAGACGAATATAGATCGGTTTTGTAACTGGATAACACTGATGATTCCCGTGATGTTTCCCTCCTAGTATTTAATACAGTGACGACTTCGTCTTTTAAAAAAGATTGGTCGTGAAGGAGAGTTCCTTTTAGTTTGGGCTTTCTCTTTAAACATATAACCTCTAACCGTTTATTATTCTGAGTTAATCAACAAGAAATTTTTTTCTTTTTTTTCTTTATTCAATATAATCACAAATATGTCAAAATTTTTTAAATGGTATGATATTCAAAGCTTTCTTTTTCTTTTTCTTTTTTTTTCTTTACTACCTGGTAGAAAAATTTTGCCATCGTTGTTATATATTTTTTTCGAGAGTTTAGTAAACTGATTTGAAGCCCCGTAAACTTTTTTGGGGGCATTTCAAAACTTTAAAGTTGTCGGAAGAAATCTCAAGAAAAGAAGACAAAGATTAAAATACAAAGTCTAACGGTACCCGCTGGAAATTCATATTTGAAAGTACTCGCGGGCGACGACAGAAACTTGAGATTGATGCGATCTCCAGAAAACGTATCGGTCGGAATGGCCATTGACTTCATCGGGGGCTTTTGGGGGAGAGAAAACGCTTTTCTACAGGTTACTCCTGCCGTCACCACAACAACAACAACAACAACTACTATCATTAATGCCAAAAAATTTTCGAAAAGAAAAATAAAAAAGGAACTGGATCGGAATGATGAATCTGCTGAAAGTTATTGTATACCGCCATCGCCACCAGCACTTGTTCCTTTTTGGTCACCCTCATTACCAGTAGTAATGGGGAGTGTACAAGTTCCCATGACAACTTACTATTCTGAAGCTTATTTGTTGCCGGGACCCCCAGTACTATCACGTCAATCGGTATTAGTACAGCCGGGTAGGAACTTGATTCCATCGGAACCTGCACTTCTATATCCTCTTGAAGGACATGGTCATAGCAGAGAGATGTTCCTTATTTTGCCAACCCTCGCAGACTATCAAAACTTAGTTTTGCCATAAATTGGAGAAAAAGATCAAGTTTTTGAAATGACAATCCATATGAATTTAATGTTTACTCATTTTCGTCAGATTTGGAAAGATGGGAAGTAATGATCTTAAAAAATAGTTTTGCTCATAACTACACATTTAAACTTTGCTTAAATTGGCATTTAACTTTTTCTTTCCAAAAAACACGGATAGTTGAAAGTCATATGATTTAAACTCTTACAAAAAGAATCATCATTTTGAATTATACTTCACTTCAACAGGAGCGAATGCCATTTGTTTTAATTCCAATAAGTAAGTTTTAAGTCATATAGATACGATTTGAGAACATACCCTTATCTAAGTATATAGTTGTTTATCATTATTGCATCGTAGCCCACTTCATTGCTCTTTCTTAGATAATTACCATTCAGAGTAGAGTTATCCCAGCAGTAGGGTGATTCAGTAAATAGAATACATGGAATATTAAATAATATCACGGCGTCAACTATAACGTGTAAAAGCCTTGTGTAGAATCGTTTGAATATCTTCTGAATCGAAACTAATACACTGCTAAGGTAAGAGATGTAAAGAACTTAAAGATTAAAATTGCTTCGCATTCGTGGACATAACCGATACAGGATCTTACTTTTCACACATCATAAATTTACTTGAATTAAATTTGTAAACAAAAGTACACTTTACCAGCCCTTGAATTGATCGCTTTTCATGTCTGAGCCAGTGAAGTATTTCAAGACTCGAGGGACATCGATGGGTAATTAAACAAAAATTGTCAAATCATTTGACAAAATTAAGTGCATTTTTGAGGCTGTTAAGAGGCGCTTGATCAAGGGAATCGAAACTATTGTGCAAAGATTCGTTATACAAAGAATTTAACGATCAGATTGAATCAGTAAACCTTTTATGCCAAATCTTCCTCTCATCACTTGAGTTGTAGGTGGAAAAATCACATTCCAAATTTTTGTGGCCACTAAGCACAATAAAGATAGCCCAGACTTCTTGATAATCTCGAAATGCATCAATATATTTCATTTGAAGCATGAAGTCCAGACCTCATACGTGATTGAAAAGGACTCACAAGAATGTAAGAAATTATCATTGAAAGACTAACATTGACATTGGTAAATATTTAGTCGAAACCTATTGGTTCAATGGATCGAAGGAGCTTCCACATATATTGCGTCTGATGAATAAAATGCTGGAATCCGGAGCCGTAATTTCGATACGAGGGCATGAATCGAAATCGGGGGCTGATACAAAAAAAAAGTCGTTTCTATCCAATAGATACCTAGGGAGATTGCAAGCAGTCTCAGAGCTACATCTTGACAACAGGATTCCTATTAGCCCAAAAACAATCAATAGAGCTCGCGGTCAAGGAGATTCAGGTTCTATCTGTGAGTCCAAGGCCATACGGAAATGAGGATAGATCTCCGCAGTGGAAATATTACAAGTGGCTTGCTCAAGGAAACTCGATTGGGTTCTCAAGTAAAGAACCAGAAATTGACAGGGCGACATAAAAAACGGTGATAGATAGCGTGAGATAGCACAGGTTTTGCGGGAGTTGACTTGAGACCAGGTACATGATTGAGTCGGTGAAACTTGGCTGACAATTAATTCCTAGGCTTCTCACACGTCCGTCTACTTGGGTCTTAATCAACTTGGTTACCCCTCGAAAATGTGGCAAAGTTATGCAGAGGTAGGTTTTTAGATTATCTGCACATAATCAATGGAATTCATGGCTTTCACTTACTCCAGAGACTTGTAATTTGAGTTTATGAGACTTATAGAGAGTGTGGAATTAAGGTAATAGTAGTTATAATTATTGTTAATATATACGGCTTAGTTACAAAGATTCTTTGTATTACAACTTTAGTCTAGTATTTGGTAAATTATGGTAATGTCTAGGACACAATTTACTTTCCAGTATCCATATTCTGAATAAATTGTAAGGAGATACCCCTATTCCTAAATGTCCGAGCACTAATTAATTAGATTACTATGTTAGCTTATCGGTCGGTAATTGTAATTACCTAATTTTGGACATGGGTCTTGTTTCCTTTTATGATCAATCACCTGTATAAACAACAGTAACCAATCACAGACTGGAGTGTCCCTAAGCTTTCGTAAGGTGTCCAAACTAAAACTAACTAAACCTTCGGTAAAAAACGGTCGATCTTCGATCTTCTTACTATAACAGGGAGGGGGGGCGGCGGATAATAGGTAGGGGTGGGGATAAAGGGACCAAATATTATTGTTCACCTCGCTCCTGCTGCAATCTTAAAACAACACACACACACACACACTGTAGAAGCTTCCTCCTCAGGGATGAAATAATTCTAACTATCTGTCTCTAGTGACCCACTGACATGACATGATAAAAAAAAATGGGATTCCGATAAGAAAAGTCTCAACATTCAATCCTTCATGAAGGGAGGAAGGAATCTTATTTATCTTTATTATGTTAGTACACAAAACATGTGTATATTTCTATGAAAATAAATGTGAAGTATCCAATTCCTCATTGATAGATTTTCTTGGTTTATGTCATAATTGGGTCACGGCATAAAGTACTGAAGATACAATCAATTTACCAGGTTCAATTGACTTGACTAAGGCTAAACTTGATATACGAAACTGTTTTGTGGGTTAATAGGAAACTAATAATGTATCAAAACTGTTATTTCGACTTTATCTTTAATCTATTCTCTCTAATATTTCATATTAATTGAAAATGTTATGTCTGTCTGGATTGAGTTCACATAACGGAAACATTAAACTAAAAAATGACTTCAAATCCCCACTTGTTTGTTAGTCATCAACGTTTCTGAAGATAGATGTTTAGGGAAGAATAGGAAGATGTATGAGGATAAGCATATTATTTTGACCCGACGTGAATAGGGTAATGATAAATCAGCAGATAGAGAGAGGGAGGGTTTTGAGAAAGCCTCATTCATTAAAGGATTAATGTTATTGAGAGGAGTTTTAGATTTGGCTAGGCAACGAGTGTATTGTTTATGGCCACTATTTATATAAGCATATGTATACGTTGTAAGACTAAGTGAAAAGGCCAACAAAGAGTCAGACGACAAATGCTATTTCATGCATTCTGGCACAGGATTATGGGTCATTGCTCCATATAGAATATATTTCAAGCAGCTTTATGCTCTACCTAAGCTAACTTCACAAAAGCCTTAACCAAATAAAAATAAATGCCATTTGTGAATTCTGCGTATATTGGAGAATAAGCGAGTCAAAGGAACTAGTGCATTCCTTTTCCGACATGCAAATCTGATATGACTACCGCCATTCTGATGGCATGGCGATGTGAGAGATTTGACATCTAGCGAGGGATATCAATATCATTTTTTAATGACCTGCACACGCCTTAGGGAAGATTTCGATCTAAATAGAAAACAGTCCAGCCCCCCATCTTTGGTAAAATGATAAGTTTACGTAATTCATCTCTCTTCAGATAACCCAGTGGAACTAGGATATATGTTTGAGATGGCGTATGTGAATTTCTTGAGCTTATTTTGTTTTTTGTTGGGTAGAACATATTGAGTGATTATAAGGCCGTTCCTATTTTCTCATTTTTGCTTTGTCGTAAGTCTTTATGTATCCTTTTCCCACGTTATTAGGGCCTCGTCTAATATCGACAAATGCTTGTCTTTAAAGGTCGTTAATAAGGTTTTCACTAAGTAAACAATGTCCAAGATGACTACTATTCCGGCGTAGTACCTAATCAGTTAGTTCTGTTTGTGAGTAAATAAGAGACTGGACATTATTTAACTGTAGAAATTTACCCATGATCTGTCGACGGAAGCGCCCATAGTTAGTTTCTAAGCTTCATTAATTTGTCATGTTGTTTGTGTCAAAACATTCTCAGGTCATGGTCCCAGCAGTATCTAGTTGCTATGGCGACTGACTAATTATATTGGTTTGTGGTTCTCGGAATTAATTATTTTCTGGGGGGGTGCGGGCAGGGGGAGGAACTGCATTGCGGGAGTCGAAATCAATTAAATGCCGACCAAAATCTTTTTGATCCTAGAGATTTCTGCATTTGGACACTCCCACCATTTTATCACTGCATACACACCCTTATTTGGGATAAAAATACCATGTAGACTTTATTTAAATTGGATGAAATTTCCCCTTCATCCAATTGGATTTCAAAAAAGTCAATGTCATTGGATGAAAAAAAGAAAAAAGAGAAAATAGAAGCTTGATTGTCGATCATTGGAGAAGCTGTCAGGGGTTCCTTCCTACGCATCTTTTAATACATTCCCGTAGTTAGTCTAAAATCACACTATTTCCAAAGGGCCCAGAAAATCAAAATTATTGGACTCGAAATTACCCACAGATTGATTGGGAATGATTTTTGAATACGCATTTGCTCGCTGGTCTTGGATTTCAGATACAACCGGAATGGAAGTAGCAGTAAATAGCACGATGGGGAACAGGAAAAGGCTTGAGTAGCTCATGTGTAGATGATCAATTTGTAAACACGATAGATGTTGACCGAATGACGGCCTCATCACAGCCCCACGGAGGCGGTAACTGTCAGGTGACTTGATTGACTGACTAATAAATAGACAGTGAGGAGGTGGAACTATCATTTTTGGATCTATCAATATCAATTGCCATCATTTCTCGTGGCAACGAGACGCGTTCCTTAATTTCCCATTCATTTCGCATTTTCTTGATTGTTTGTTGTTGTTAGTGCAACTGAGTGAGAGACTAGGTTGGTTTGTTTTGTTTTGTTGCACCCATCAGCACTAAACAGTAAGTAGCAGCTACTACTTCTTATGATCATCTATTTGCATTCTGTGCGCTCTAATTAGACAATATAACAACAGATCAATAGCAGCTTGAGCCGTATCCGCTCAGACGAGGATCTTGTGTCCAAGAGTTCTGTGGGTGGTGAATTTGTCGTTAATAAAGCCCAACCACCCCGAACATGGGACCGGCCTTCGTTGTTTAATCCCTGTCGATTTGCTATGTACAATTACAGATGGGGATAATCATACCTGATGTTTTAATTTCAGCTAATAACGCTAGATCCCCAGCAGGCAGATCAGTTTACTACCTTTCTCTTTGCAAATCTTCTTCCTGTTCTGTCACGCGCATCTCATTCTCTACATGCAGATTTTTGCCTATTTATTAGTGCATTGCCGCGTCTTACTTTCCTAACATCCACCACTTAATCTTCTTCGTCTTGCGTTCTTTTTTCACACATATAGAATTTGTTAAGATATACAATTCAAACTCCTGCTACATTAGTCTCATAATTCTAATACCAAAACATCAATATGCTTTTCTCACGCTCCTTCGCAGCTGGACTCCTGCTTGCCGTTACTGAAGCAGTACATCTCACCAACACGCAACAAGATTACAATGGAGTAACTTCCGGAAAACCATTTACAATCACCTGGGCAGAAGCCGCTGGCCCCGTGACAATTTTGCTAAAGTCCGGTCCATCTACCAATCTTCGGACTGTTTCTACCATTGCTTGTAAGTAGAAATTATTTGAATTCACTATATGAATTGACTAAGCTCCGTGAATAGCTGGACAGACAGGAACTTCATACAAGTGGACTCCGGATAGTAACTTGCCAAGTGGTGTCTATGCCTTTGAAATTCAAGATTCCAACGGTCCAAATTATTCTGTTCAGTTCCCAATCAGCGGCTCTACTTCCTCATCTTCATCCTCAACATACGTGCCAAGTGCATCTATGACCTACTCCACTGGACCAAGCAGCTACACTTCAGCAACATACAACGCTACATCTGCCTTAACCAGCTCTATGTATGCTACCAGCTCTTACGTATCTGTTTATCCTACTAGCTCATATAATTACACCTCTTCCACTGGTACGTATGGTCTGAAAATACAACATATCATATAAACTAATTAGATTCACAGCTTCCGCAACACCTACAACAGAGCCTATCACTATTCCCTCAGATACTAACTCTGCCTCTGGTATTACATCTCCTCT
The DNA here is from genome assembly GCA_003610855.1 of Erysiphe neolycopersici. Classification (NCBI taxonomy): domain Eukaryota; kingdom Fungi; phylum Ascomycota; class Leotiomycetes; order Helotiales; family Erysiphaceae; genus Erysiphe; species Erysiphe neolycopersici. The sequence continues at coordinate 5,302 of MCFK01003605.1, read as the reverse complement.
GGCATTGGTTATGTGGGCTATTGCTGCCATCGCACTACTACAATAGACTTCTTCATACTACTTTTCAAATTGCTTATTTTTCTTCTTCTGTATATTTCTGAGATATGGATAAAATTCTGTTCTATCAGTGCTATGTTTTATAATTATGAATTGGCTACCATATTATATTTACACCAATTTTATTTTGTATTTATCGGAAGGATAGATTTTAATGAGGCGTACATCCATCTAAATTCTTTATGTTAATGTGTAATTACATTGGTGATTGGTTTAATGAAAATACTTCTGATATCATTCAGACAAAGTGACTCTATTCTTTTGAATATCGCCAAGTTTCTAAAAACGAACCATTAAATACTCGTGCTACTTACCAAATTGTCAACGTCAAATCCTTATTTGATTGCATATTTTAAATTAAATTTAGCGACATCTCTCATGTCGAAATCTAACTCGGTTTTGATTTGTTGCCGCATAATTTTAGATAAGTTTCCGAATGCCAACGCACCCTCAGTCTGTATGGTCCACTTTGGCATTGGGATAAACAAATAAAGAGCCAATTTACAAAAACTTTCACAAAACAAAATATCAAGTTTGCAATGCTATGAATCCATTTGGAAAAAATAAAGAAGGATGGGAAGGATCTTAAATTAATCCGATTTATTAGGGCCTCTTAGTCGTCTCATTCGAATCCTATGCACATTTGCAAAAGGGGAAAGAAAAGTTGAAAGGATTTGTAATTAAAATCCACAACAAAAATCTTCGGATTTAATTTTATTTTCAGACTCTCATCGACACAACACCATCATTATTTGTAAAACTACATATCTGACTACTTAGAAAATCATCACAATGATAATATTGTCATCTAGTCCAATTTTTAGAAAATTAAATGGTTGAGAAATAGTATTTACAGGCCTGTAAACTTATTGTTTTAAATTTTTTCTTTTTTTTTAAAAAAAATAAACACTTTATTTGATTTATCCCTATCCCTATCTCTCTCTCTCGATCCTCATAAAATCGTTTTTCGCTGCAAAAAAAAATTAATTAATTAGATTATTAAATAATGAATTTCAGATTTGATAATAATATTTCCTGCTGTGATTTTGAAGTAAATGCAAAACGAATTAAATGTGAAATGAAGTAGGGGTTCAATGTAGGTAACGATGAAAAAGTGGGTGATTTTGTTGTGGGTTTTTAATTACAGATCTTTTGCAACTTTTCCCTTTTTGAAAATGTGCCTTAGGATTTAAGAGATATATCTCAGAGACACTAACTAGGAATAAAATGTTAATTTTAGATAGTGAGTCACATGACTCTAGTCGCTATTTATTCTGTGTCCCGCCAGGTTCAAAAACCACTATAAATTAGCCATCCATTCTAAATCCTATCTGGCGGTGAGCACTATATATAATAATAAATAATAATAATAATATCATTAGAATAATCTTAAGGATCTATTCGAGGATCCAATAGTAGTCAATCAAATCAGTAGTTTCAGATGTGTTAAAAGCGACACAGTAGCTCAAAAGATGTGGAAAGAACCCTAGGAAAGTTCAAACAGACATCGAAAGGAAATGAACTCTCGATTAGGGCCTACATGTTGATAATCGAGGAGGCCATTCAAATCAATGACTGCATCCAAAAGTTGAAACTCCCCACCTCCATCCCAATGTTCGGCCGTGAAGAAGAGGAGTAAAAAAGTTGGCAAATACCTTGCAGGAAATCAAAACGTCAAAGACAACGATCTCCCAAAGCCATGTCCAGGGCTACCTACAAGGCCAATCTTGGGCTAAGTTAGCGAGTACACTCATAGTAGCCGTGGAAACTCTAAGGACTCAAAATGAAAACGAAAAGAGAGAGGTTGCCAAGCTCTCGAGCGAAGAGATCGTTCAGAAAATTGGCATCAACGGAATTATCGGTGCAAATCAGATAGGCATTGGACAAGTCAAGGGTATACTTCGCAGGACAAGACACAAAATAAGCGATAGAGAGATGCAAAGAATGGACAACAAAACTTGCGGCCAGCGCGCAAGTCGCTAGTCCCAATTATCAGGTCCTGGACCATGATATATATATATATATATATATATATATATATACCTTCAATATTCGAACCCGAGAACTTAGAGCATATAAAACAACTCTAACAAGCGAATGCTCTGTACCCGCAAGGCATCAGAATACACAGGGTAGCATGGCTCAAGGGAAAAATCCAACCAGGAAAAGCCACAGGATAATTGATTTTTTACATGGAGGAAGCTAAAATCTTGGATAAGGCAATCGAAAAAGTGATAATGTGATGCTATGAAGTAAAAGCAACAGAGAATTTTCAACCAAGATTCCTTGCACAACGGTGCTTTTATAGCCAGAAGTACGGGCACATAGCCAAAAAATGAACAGATCACCCCAAATGCGGAAAATGTGCGGCTACTCACAACACCAGAGATTGCACCGACAGAAAAAAAAACGAGATGTTATAACTACGGTAGGAAGCATGCCTCTTGGCATCCTAGCTGCCTAGTCAAAATAGCTACCAAAGCGAAAGCAGTCATAAATCGTATCTTACACCCTGGGCGATACTGCCAACCAAAAGCCCCAATGAAAGACCATCAGGACGACTGGCAAATTGTCGGCAGTAGAAAGAGAAGGGTCGGTACGGCAGGGGCATAGTTAGTGGGAGCAGGCGGAGAGGTCATCACCCGCCGAAGCCCAGGAAGGCCACGGAAAACTGTAACCCCAATTGTCTCAGCTATGGCACCGTTCGAATCCAATTCGATGGCAATTGTTAACACGCCAAGGCCACCTACACAAAATGAATCCCGAATTGTCACACGGGACATCTAAGCAGAGGTAAATGGGACATCAGATTGCGAGATTCTCCCATGAAGGGCACACAAACCTGGCAAATTATACAGTACAATATCAATAGGACCAAGGTTAGAATTCAGCAACGTCTCCTCCGCGATATAAATCCAGTGAAACATCATGTTATAGCTATCCAAGAACTATGGCATAACCCCTATTGACATTACCACTGTCGAGCACCCGGCATATCATCTTATTATGCCAGGAGGCACTAAAGGAAGAACTTATATCTTTGTCAGTAAGCATCTCGTAGTCGACAAGTGAAGAATAGACACAGTCCCAGTAGGGGTAGATGGAGACATAATATCTATCAGCCTACAGACAATTTGCGGCAGAGTTTGGACACATAGCAATTTCAACCCCCCTCCTCTTTCACACACTAGTCGAGAACCAGGAGGACTCCGCTGGATACTCTAAATCCTGGCGCAAGCGGGATATCACATGTTAGTCAGAGACTTTAATCTCCATCACCCGGGGTGGAGGGGGTCCGTTGTCCTTAGCCACCACAGGGTAGACGAGAGCTTGTTAGACATTCTAGAAGAGAGGAATATGGAGGTAATACTCCTCAAAAGTACCATCACGTGGAATAGCAGAGATAGTCTGAGTACACAAGATCTAGCGTCCATCTCGAAGGAACTAGAGAACATGGCCATGGTCTGCGACATATCGGAAGAATTAGAATTATCCTTGGACCATCTCCAAATACTAACAGAGCTTCCATTAATGCCACCTATCAAAACAGAAATAGAATCTCAAATACAATGGAAAATGGTAAACTGGGAACTAGTCAACCAAAGACTGGCAACAACAAATAATTATTTGTCAACTGCACAAGAAAACGATCAAAGGGTAGCTGGGATAACCATAGCTATTCAAAAGACTGCTGCAAAAATGATCCCAAAGGTTACGTTATCCCCGTATGTCAAGCCACATTGGATGATGGAATGCCAAAGGTGGTCAATGAAGCTCGGAAGGCCAGGAGGAACTGGGATATACGAAGCATAAGAGGGGAGTTTAGTAGCGTATAACCAAGCCACTAATAGAAGAAAAAGCCGGATTAAAAGAGATAAAATTATCGGTTGGGGAGCACTGGTTTCGGAGGCCTCAAAAGGGCCCAAAAGGATGTGGAAGCTATCCAAGTGAGCGAGAATGGACGTGAAGAAAAAGCTGCAACTACCCAAACTATCAGACATTAAAAACTCAGAAGGAAATTTGCACTCCGAAGATCGAGACAAGGCCAGAGTCATGATAGAGCACTTCTCCCCTCCTTCGGTAACCGTAGATACTGATAACATTGACGGAATTTTCTATCCTGAAGAGCTGTCGACTATCACCAGAACAATCAACCAACTAGAAATCGAAGAAGCTCTCGAAAGGTCGCCGAACGACAAGGCTCCTGGACCTGATCAAATTCCAAATCGCCATTTCAAATACTATAAGAATACTCTAAGTAAACCACTAGCAGTACTGCTTAATGAACTCCTCTCCAAAGCATACCGGCCCATGAAATTCAAGGAGTCAATCACCGTTGCTCTAAGGAAACCGCAGAAGCCGAGATACGATACGTCCAAAGAATATCGACCAATAGCTCTACTAAACACAATGGGTAAGCTACTTGAAAAGTTAGTGGCTAACAGGATATCAAAAGTAGCCGAATATTATAACCATCTACCCGAAGAACAGATGGCTCGACCCAAGAGCTTCACGATCTCATCAGTCCAGCTTCTAACCGAGCAAATCCACACAATTTGTGGTAACATGAAAAATGCATGGGATCTATTCTGAGCCTTGAAATCTCGAGGGCATTCGATAATGTATCCCACGAAAGAATAATCCATAATCTCAGAGAGAAGAAAATTCCAGATTGGATCACCGAGTATATTAGGTCTCACCTGGCATTAAAAACTTCTTCGATTGCATTTGACCCATTCAAAGGCGAGCAGATCCGTACTTATATCGGTATACGCCAGGGTTCATCCCTCTTCCCGATCCTATTTCCAGTTTTTGCGACCACACTGCTCCCAAGGCTCCAGAAACAATCTTCCATAGTAGTCGGGCTCATAGATGACACAAACATAGTAACCTGGTCGGATTCAACGAAAGAAAACTGCAGAAAGTTGGAGCAGCAACACGAAACCTGCAAGCTATGGGCCAAGGAACACAGGGTAAAATTTGCCTAAGGAAAATACCAATTAATGCACTTTTCTAGAGCAAGGAAAAAATAGAATCTCAAAGTCACTATCAATATAATAGGCAACCTAAAAGTACCCCAATTCTCTCTGCGAATCCTTGGAATTTAATTTGACCGTAAGCATCCTAACCTTGGTTCATCGCCCTCATCTAGACAACCGTAACTGATCTTCTTTTCCTTTGGTTCTCTAATTCCTGGTTGTAAACTTACACCACGTCCTCTATATCTACTATATACTATCTATCT
>MCFK01003601.1:201-13477 GCA_003610855.1 Erysiphe neolycopersici | reverse complement strand
CCGCCATATTCTCCTGACCTCAATCCGATAGAAACTGTGTGGTCTCATATGAAAGCTTACATGGAGCGTCGTCATCCACCGTTTGATCAAGGGAGGCAGCGAAGACGAGGTGAGCTTCGTCAAATGTTGTGCGAGGCGTGGGATCTAGGGTTTGACGAGGATGACTTGGAGAAACTGACAGATTCGATGGCCCCAAAAATCAGAGCCGTTTACGAGGCCAAAGGCGACTATCTAAATTAATAGCTAGATATAGCATTGATTTATGAAATGCATTAATGCATTTTCAAAGGTGAATAAAGGACTAGAATGGAAAAAAGAAGCATAACCATTGTAGTTTTTGTCGTGAAAATTTTGCTACAAAAAATTTAAAGTTTTGGTGGGGAGTTCTTCAGACTTTAACCTAATTTCTCCCTTTACAGCCGATGTCATGTATGCGCGGCTTCGCTAGACCTTGCTTGTATGTATGATTGGCCCAGGATTTGCCACGTTTTGTAACTGCCGTAATGTCTATGTTCATAATGTCATAATAGTGGTGGTTCTTAATACATATTTAGGTCACGAGGCAAAGATAGAGCAACGGATTCGTTGGAATCCCAGCTAGAGGGTAGAATACTGGTCGTGTTTTTTGGTCTTTGATATGAAGTTAAATACGCTTAGGTTTGGAGGTAGATGAAGGCAAGATAGTATTTGCGTAAAGCTTATTTACAGGACGACATCCACCGACCAATAATCTGTTGCGTAAGGATTTAAGACGTCGCGAAAGCTGTCAACAAATTTCCTTGTATTCTATATCTATAAGAATAATATTTAGTTACTAGAGTAACGGTTGAGAAAAGCTATAGAATCTACGTGATGGTGATGATGACGATTGTAAATACTAGCCGGCTAGCTCCCAATTTTTAATAGAATAAAATATTAAAAAGGGTCCGCCCACTAGGCTCCCGATTAATTTTGGTTCGTTATGTTATCATTCGGAAGTAAATAAGTGCTTCTAGCTCAACCAGATCGTCGGATATAAAGAAAGTAAAAAGAAAAAATAAATATAAATTAGAGTTGCGAAATTCGTCTGTATTATCTGTTATCTGTGTTCGTTCTTTTGGCCTTAGATATCAGTAACAGGCTAACACGAAAATGGAATAGGGCAAAGATTAATTAATTACATCATATCGTGTTTTAGTTTCGGCAAATATAACAGCTAGAATATTTCGGCTATAAAAATAGCAGAGGTGTCAACAAAACAGGGGTGTGCATTAAGGTCAGTAGCTAATAACAAATCCCTAAATTTAGGTACGCCCTTGAGTCTTGAGTTTATTGTGCAGCTCTGACAATCAAATCAATCGTCATCAAGCCACATTACATTTCTCGTTGGTTGAGCAAAAAACCTCACACAAATATGTATATTAAGATTAATTCGTAATTAATAATTAATTAATTGTAAAGATTATTGCCTCAATATTTAGCAATTGCCTTGAGACATCGGAATAATATCATTAGTGATTTAGGATAACAGGATAAACATAATTATCTGGATAACTTTTTTGGCATCAATGAATAGATGAATTGCAAAACTTTGTGGTTTTAGCTCAACTAGAAAATGGCTGGCCTGGCTTGTTGAAGATTAATCGTCAAGCCCAGGCAGTGTGCATACATAAATTTGCTAACGTGTGTACGAGATTGAGTTTTAATCTGAGCAAAAAGTTTTCTTTTTAGGAATTAGCTCATTATACCAAAGGAAGGTTGATCCGGAGATAGCGCAGCAGGGCCGATTTGACTCGCGTTTGAATTCTGTGTCAAAAGGATGTAGCTTGGAAACTTCGTTTTCATGATTACATTGTTGAGCCAGTCTCTTCACATTGATTATTTATTATATTTACAGCTCCGATTCATGTAAATAACTCTAAAATATTTTAAGCACATTAGGGTTATATTTATTATGGGTGGTTTCATTTGGACGTAGTAAGCTCATGTGGCTTTTCTTACAGAAAGAACAAAATTTCTATCACTTAGTTGTGATAATAGTCCTATTCATCATATTGGTAAAATATAAATAATTAATTGCGTAGACAAAGATTCTTCTGGGTTTGGTAAACCACCTCAGCATGAAATAATCCTCGGGCTGGAAAAGAGCCTCGCTATATGACATTATGAGGATGAGTAATCTAATTCCAACAACTTCATAAGGCTGGCCTAGCGTGAGGGCCCAAGCCTGGTAAGTGAGAGAGCCATACATATTCCCTTCTTAAACGTTAATTAAGCTCTAAAAGAATAATGCTTACACGTTTCATGCCGGAAGTATTTGTGCGACTGTATAGATAACCACTGCCATCAGGGCCACAGGCTTAAAAGTCTCTTGGATAGGAGCGACTGAAGACCTGCTAATGGAACCATCATCGTGACGGCCCGAGGGTGTACAATATTAAGGAACATCAGACAAACGACCGAAGTATCTATGGATGGCGCACTTTAGCCCTACCTTTTTCCTTGGTGTTATCGTCCTTGCCTATCTATCGTCCTTTGTCCTATTTGCCACCCTGCGAATCCTCACAGGCATATCGATTCAGCGCATAGGCTACTTTTCTCTCCGGAGAATTTCTTATACGCCAAAGGCGGGCATTGAAGTGAGAATACGAGGCTTAGGGCTCAATTTGCATCGGCCAACCTTTGCGCAGCCAACATGGCTAAGCATCGTCTTGACAGAGTTAGCAATAACGGTGGATTTAAAAGTAACAGGAAGAGACGAGATGAAAGAAAAAGATGAACGAAAAAGTGGAATTAAAAGGGATGTAAATCAGCTGCACGATCGGCACGATAAAAGAATCTATGAAAACATTCGAAGTAGAACCTGGCAAAGACTTAACGCTATTAAAGATAGTTTAAAGCGACTTCATAGAAATGTAAAATGGATAAGAATGGCTGACTTGGTTGTCTCAAACTCGTCAGTAAGCCTCACTGATGTTGGGACTTTACAAATTGGAAGTTTCTCTGTAGTTGTGGATACTCGAACCAGAATGACGGGCCAAAGTAGAACTCATTCGCGTCCTGAAGTACATAGAAAGCAATATCGACCAGCAGAGTGGGTTATAACTGCTCGCAGTATACTCTTTACAGTTGAGGGTGGAGATCCAGTAGAGATGTTGGATCATGCAACTCTTAATATTCAAGGTCTTTTATCCAGAGAATTAGATGGACTTCGAGATACTTCAATATCATTGAAACTAGGCAGGGTACATATTCCCTATGATGATGTGAAAACAAGCGTTGATAGGTACCAAAGTTGTTATAATTCTTTGGAGAAGAGTAAATTATTGCCGACCACAGACATACTTGATCATCAAGCGCTCAATAACGCCGAAAAATTTAATTTTAAGGATGAAAATACGGGAAAGAAATTTTCAGACTCTGAAGACCTTATCAGTTCAATCCTCCGAGGTATTAGGGAAGTACAACTTGTTGCTAGTTATGTTGGTCTTACAAAAAGACTCCCTTCGATTCAGCCAAATGGTGTTCCTATATGTCTTAATATGTCGATGAAAGAAGTCGGTATAGATTTAAATCGCCTTGATCAAAAGTCACCTGCACATCGCATGTACTTTTCTTCCAAAGATATTGCTCACCAAGCTCTTGTAGCTGCACTTTCAATCGCAATCGGTGTTGATGATGGTAATATTAAGACTGAAAAACTAGCTTATATCCCTATGGCGACAACTACAATAAGGACAACATTCATATCTAAAATTGTAGAGCTCTCTGGGCGAAACAGCGCTGATGAACGTAATGCGAACATGCTTTTTGCTAACGTCGTTATAACTTCACCATCAATAGATCTTGATCCCAAACAATTAGATCTCGTCTTGTCTATCACGAAGTTTAGGCCTAAACCGATGGAAAATTTTGTTGAATCGCGAAAATATGGTCTTATTTCACGCCTGTTACCTAAAGCTAATGTTAAGTTCTCTATGCATGAGCCAGTAATACGTATCACATTACCATCTGTTGAAAAAAATGTACAAAAAGATGGATTTGATTTAATCATTTCGTCAATCTCCTCGGTATCTCTTGATATTGAATCGTCACACTCTTCTGTAGGTGATATACACTACAGTCTTGTGTCTACATTTAGATTACAATCACACGCCTTGTACTATCAAACCTTTTCTGGCGCGCACTATAACCTTATGACTACCGATTCATTTGAATTTAAAACTGAAATTAACGCAAAAAGCGAATTATATGTTGTGGTGGCTGGTGATCTAAAAACCTTCTCCCTGCACATGGTTCGTCCCGAAATTAATGATGGAATACACCAAATCATACACCAAATACATTTCGACGTTGAGTCAGATATTGAGAAATCTAAAAAAAATGACTCCGACCCGAACTATTTAAGAGCATTGCCTGCCTGGCTTGTAAAATTTTCTTTACAAGTCAATGATTTTAGTGTAGAGGTTGCTGGAATTGACAATGAAATATCTGATCAGACTCGGGGTGTTGCGTTACAACTAAATTCATGGACAGTAGAGTATCATGCTTCACAAACTGAAAACACCGAAGTAAAACCTCGCAGACGATACAGTCGATCTCTATATCCCGACTCAGATATCAAATATCAGCGCCAAAAGACACAGTATCTCAAACCACAGCATGCAACGCATGGCCGAAAACTCTTATTACAAATGAAAAATCTAGAAGTATTTATTGTTGAATCTCTACATAAATGGGAAAATGATCCATTGTTAGTGATGCCTAGGCTCGAGTGTACTTTCTCTACTACTAGCGATAAGCATGGTCCAGTTTTCAACATAGTCTTGTACATTAAATATCTTTTGATAGATTATTCACTTTACCGACATTATTGTTGTTTAGTCGCCGTTATGGCTTTAAGGAGAGCATTTATGCAGACTCATACTGATCAGCATGAAGCTGGAAAGTTCGAACCTTTCACGGAGTACTTTAGATCTAACGATTGCCTATCTCCAATTATTTCTGATGAATCAAATACCAAGGAATTTCAAAAATTATCCATGTATGCAAGGGAGCAAATTTCTATTGACTTGAGAGCGACTTTTTTACAGATAAAAGCACAAATGCCATCAGATCCAGCCATCATGCTTCAAATATATAACATGGAAGCTGAAAAATGCAGGTGGAATTCTCCTTTCGTAACTGCAAAATTTCTACGACTTTGTGCTGAGGCACCTAGGATACGCCAGGTATGGGCTAAAATCATAAGTATCAAAAACTTTCGTGTTGATCATCGAGAGAGTCGATCTGTGGGACAAGATGGTGTTATACAAGCCGAGAAATACATTGATATCAATGCAGAAGCTACACGCATAGCCATTCCACATCAATTAGTTGTGCATCAAGTCGTTGATAACCTTGTCAACACTCTCAAATCTGTAGAACAATTGCACCATCGATTAATTACTGGTAATAAACAAGTTAAAAAGGAGAAATGTCATGTGGAACCTAAGCAATTTCCCAAGACCTTAATTCGTGTTAAATCCTTGCTATTTGAACTAGAAGATGGCCTATTTGAATGGAAACTTGGGGTGATTTATCGAACTGGACTTTTAGAGCAAGCACAACGTCTGGCCCGCAAAGCAGTATTTGATCTCAAAGCGCGAAAGGTAAAAGAAGAGATTCGAAAAAAAATTTCAAAAAACTTAAGTAAATCTTCTCACATTCGAGATGTTGATAAAGATTTTGATTCAGATCGCACTCGGAGTCGAAATGATGAGGATGATTCAATTCTTAGTCAGAAGTCTCAACCTTACGAGTACAGTAAAATCCGCTACAATCCCGATGGAGCTTGTAAGATTACTAGCTCTGCAGATATTACCTCAAGTGAAGCTTATGAAAAGTTACTCAAGTTTAATTCACAAAGTTGGAGGCAACGGATTGACGATGTCTATTCCAGAACAAAAGCTAAAATGAAAGAGCTTAGAGGAGTGTTCTGGGGTATCGATGAATTACCGGAAGACATAAAATCGGATGAAGAAATCCTAAAGATCCCACAAAGACCGGCTTTAATGGAAGTCTTTATATCTAACATTTACATTAATATAGAGAAACCAACATTTCCATTGACTGAACTTCCCAATTTTATTAATCGAATTGGGAAAGGTATGCCCCATTGCATGAAGTATGCTCTCCTAATTCCTATGCACATACAAATTGATATGGAGGAGGCACGAGCAACTCTACGGGATTACCCCCTTCCTCTTATTCATGTTCCTACTGTAAAACCTAACCAATCGTCTCGCTTGCCTGCATTGTCTCTTAAGGCTAACTTTGTTATCGGGGAGGAACTTCGCAACCATGAGTCATCTAGAAATGTTAAAATTGACATTGTACCACCGAGAGATAGTAATAAAGGAACTCAGGGCCAAGATGGATTTACTATTGATATTTATCGGACAATCTCGGCTGTTAAGTCATATTCGGATATTACTGTAGACATAAATACTGCAAATCCAACCCATATCACTTGGGGCTCATCATTTCAACCTGCCATTCAAGATATGATGATGACAGTTGAAACTTTTACGAAACCTCAAATCGATCCATCGGATCGCATAGGATTTTGGGACAAGATCAGATATAGTTTTCATTCCCGTGTTAATTTAGCCTGGAAGAATGGTGGTGACGTACATCTTCTCCTTAAAGGATCAAGAAACCCATACGAAATAACCGGGAATGGTGCTGGCTTTCTGATGTGCTGGCGTAATAATATTCGCTGTGATATTTGTCAATGCGATGACCCCAAAAAATTAATGACTGTGCAAAGTGGTGAATTTATTCTTGCTGTACCTGATTTTAGACTACAAACACAAAAGCTTCCAGAAGATAACTGTTCTATGGAAAATGAATCGATCTCCGATAGTTTCAAGAGTGGAACAACTTTTAAAAAGATAATCATGAAATTATCAGGAAATGTCCAATGGCTTGCAGGTCTTATGTTCGAGAGAAATCTTGAACAGCCAGGACAAAGGTCTTTTGACTTTAAGCCCCATTATGAAGTTGTGCTCAAGAGACCTGATTGTGCAAAATCGAATGGTAATTTGTGTTTTGATGCTTTTCGAGGCTTTCGCAGCAACCACATTCATTTATCAATAGCCGTGAAAGCGCCAATGGATAGGGAATTTCCTTTTTCGAATGTCAAAAGATCAGACAGCTACAATACTGTTCATCTGTCTCCCCGGTTCTTTTCTCACTTTTATGCTTGGTGGTCATTATTTGGTGGGGCCACCTCACTTCCTATTCGACAAGGATCTTTATGGCCTGGAATTGACAAGTCAAGCAAGAAATTTGCAAGACACCTAGCAACCATAAAGTACAATATATTGCTGGCTCCAATATTTATTAGTCATGTTTATAAACATAATGATACAACAGACTTCAATATCAATGCTGACTCTGCTACTGGCTTAAAAATAAAATTGGAAAATTTCATGCTTGATGTTCATCAGCGCAAGGAAGAACTTGAGGCTTATGAAAAAGACCATAAAACACAAAGCAAGACAAGTGGTATGAAAATGCATCAAGCGCAACTAGACTTAATCTCTGTTGATATCAGGGCTATAAAGGCAAGTATCCCCGAGACTAGCTCTGATAAACTGAATTTAGCCCAAGGTCTGGCTCAAATTTTTGAAAGTGAAGAGAAGAATCCCGAACTAGCATACTTTGATATTCCCGGTAATGATTTGAGCTGGATTGATAAGGATGATCTCGTAGAATTAGATTGGATTCGGCCATCAAATAAAAGTTTAGAGACGAAGGTTCTACCATTAGCCTACGCACCTCGTCTCACATACTTTCGCCAAACAGATCATCAAGAAAACCATCAAGAAAATATTTGTCAACAAGATTCTTTTGGCTCTGAACCAACACATTTCTGTACCATGACGAGAGATGATGACCTCCTTTGGGAACAGTATCAGTTGATCAAAAAGCGTAAAGACCAGCTCGAAAAACAAATGAAGTCTCATAACCTTTCTTTAAAAGATGCTGAAATCAGAGCATCACAGCATGCTCAAAATGAAAAATATAGAGCAGAAGTTGAGCAATTAAAGAGACATAGCCAGTTATTTCGCGATAAAAATAATTTCCTGGAATCCATGATGAAAAGTTTTGAAAGTTGTATTCCTATAAATAATCGTCTTAACTCGTTAGGAAAAGAATTCTTTACTAAAAAACATATAGAGCAACTTGTAGACGGAAAAGAAGCTAAAACTTCATTTTCAGAAGAATTCGATACAGAGTTACTAACTAAATCCAGAAGTGATTTCAACAATCGTTTTGTTATTCATAATATGCAACTTAAGTGGAACAATTTATTACGAAATATAATTCTCCAATATATCCACCATGTTAGTCAAAGACGAGGTATTGTTTACTATCTATCTAGGCGGGCTGTTAAATTTATACTTGACATTGTTCAGGAGCAAAATAGTACTAAGGATTCCAAAAAAGATAAGAAAAAACAAAAAGGTCCAAAATCAACTCCATTCGTTCATGGACATGGAAATGACCCTTTATTTAAAGACGTTAACCATCATGTCAATGAAATTCTTTCTGAGGCCAAAAAATTTGTTAATACACCTGGAAAAGATTCGGACTCTTGTAATACTCATAATGAGGTTATGGATAACTCACACATATCTAAAGATTTTCTTCCAATAAACAGCTATCATTTACATCTGATTGCACCTCAAATTCAACTCCAAAGTGAAAAAAATCCAATGGCTGCTGTTCTCGTCACAGCGAAAGGAATGGAAGCTAAGGTTATAGAAATCATGGACAAGGACCGCGTATTAGACAATGTTAGTGGCCTTGTGCAACGAAAATTTTCAGTGGAAATGGAAAGTATACAGTTTTTTGTAACACATCAAAAATGGTTCTCATCACAATTACTATCAATGTACTTAGGAAATCATTATGGAGCCCCTGATGACTCCGCCTGGCCACCCTGGGTTCCTATGGAGGTTATGTTTGACTACGAAGTCGATCCTTTTGGATTCAAACGTGTTGTCCAAAAGACTTCTGCCTCTTTAAGATATGACAAGTACAACACATTGCGGTTGGAGTATAATGATGGTATCAGTTCTGAAAATAGTTCTGAACATAAACTGAATCTAAATGAAAAGAATCGCATGGATCGTGTTTGGGTTGAATTTCCTAAAGTTCATGCGATTTGTAATTCTGCACAGTACTATGCAATGTACATAATTGTCATGGACTTACTTATGTACAGTGAACCTCAGGAGAAAACAAGGAACGAGTTACTAGAGAAGATAATCCTAGCTTCAGACTTCAGTGATCTAAGAGGTGTTCCAGAAATGATTATGAAACTTCAAGAACGAATCCAACAACTTGAAGAAATTAGAACTTATTTCCTTATTAATCTTAATTTACTAGATGAAAAGGATTGGGAAGATAAACTTCTTCTTGATAGAGATATTAGTAGCTGTGAAAATGAGTTATTTTTTATGATGAAAGCTATCACGACGTATCATCGAAAGTATGATACCTCAAAGACTAGTGGCTTACTTAGGTGGAATATATCTTCAGAACAAATTATATGGCATTTAATGCGAGACAGTAATGAGCCACTACTAGAGTTTCGACTCCAGAGAGCAGAATATGACCGAACAGATAATTATGATGGATCTCATTATAATCTCATACAGATTAGCAAAATTACTGGACTTAATCTTCTTCCAGATGCCATTTATCCAGAAATATTAGCCCCATATCTTGATACTGATGGTAAGGCCTTTAATGAGGATGGTAATCAAAAAATGTTACGTGTATATTGGTATATGCTCGAGGCGATAGCTGGAATACCTGTTATGGATCACTTTTCGGTCAAACTTTTTCCTATGAAAATACAACTAGAGCGAGATATCGGTAAAAGATTTTTTGATTATATATTTCCAGGCTCTTCTGATACTAAGGATAAGTCACCTTTATTATTTGAACATATGGAGCCTATTCAAAATGATACAGACGAAACTGAAATTGGTCTTAAAAACTCCCCCAAAATTCCCGAAGATCCATTTTATGAGCCATCAATTTCTAGCTCAGGCACTCAGCCTGAGACCATTGAGCGCTGGTTCGACTCAATATTAAATTCTAAACGTCGTCAAAATATAGTTTCTTCTTCCAAAAAGACTTTGAAAAATATGGGTATACAACCTTTAGATAAACAAAACTTTCGTCTCTTTCAATCACACCAAACGATTTCTCCTGGATCACGAATCATATCCAAAAAGGTTGTTCAACCTTCCGATGGTAATCGACCTACTATGAAGCACTCCGAATCATTTCAGACTCAACCTGCTAGTAACAGTGATTCAAAGGCTAAGCTTTTTGCCTTAAACCGTCATAACTCGAAGCTCAAGATTGAAAAATCCTCCGATGATCTAACGAAAATGATGGGTCGGGCTTCCTCGTACATGACATTTGCCAATGTTAAGATAAATTCTGTTGTGCTTTGCCTCTCCTACAAAGGAAAAAGTGAGCGAAACTTTGAAGACATTCATAATCTTGTTTTCCGCCTACCAGATCTTGAGTATCGCAACAAGACATGGAGTAACTTGGATCTTGCCCTCGCATTTAAGAGAGACGTAATTAAATCATTGATTTCACATACAGGAGCAATAGTAGCCAATAAATTTAAACATAGACCTAATATTGCTCAACAGCAAAGAATCAGAGCACTTGCTTCGAGTAGTTTGGTTCTTACACCGTCAGATCAAGTGACATCTTTTTTTTGAGTGGCTAGTTATCACCTCTGCCTCTGATTTGGGAAATATAGGGCAATCAATTGGCTCTTGACCAGGACAATGCATAGTTGTGGTGCTTGCTATATTGGTAAGTACAAACACATCATCTAGACTACAGCCAACTAGCGGCCGCAGTGGTGTGTAAATACCACTCTTTTCCTCTTATGTATTGCTACCAATAATCATTATCATTAGATATAAATACAATATAATTCATTCGGTTTAATCCATAATATTTACGACACACGTAAAACTTACTCTATCACATCATAAGAGTTATGTCATGGCCTTCACCAACTCTTAATCCTATTAATAATTGATAATAGAGATGCAGCAAGCTTCTCCGCACATCAGTAAACATGACTTTCTTATTAGAGGTAATCTTTTGTCATTATACACAAGTGTATGAGTGGAAGGTCTGATAATTCAATAGGAAGCTTCTCAGATGACTAAAATAGCGTTTGAAGATCTTATAATCATTTGAATAATATATTAAGCACCAAATTCTACCATCAAAGCTTTTCATGACTTCTCTGAGGGGCGATCAGGTCTTCAGATAATTTTGAGGTGTTAATTATTGAGACAAAACTGAAGAGTAGGGCTTCAGGGTTGTTAACCAAGAGAAATGATACTCCTACCGAAATCAAGATTGACTATAGTTCGCACCATCACTATACTTTCTCCATCCACCACCATTTTCAATTATTTAATGTTATAGAATTAATAGTTGCAAACACCAACTTAAATATCAATGTATTAAAAGTCTAATGAATATAGCAATTCGCCTCGTCTTCAAGCATAAACGTTTTATCCTTGTATACAATCTATACGACTTACTCTTACTTGTCTTTTGAGTAACATGAACTTCAAATCGCAAAGCTATAATCAAAGTCTAATAACTACTCTATTCAATTCATCCTATTCATAAGTCTAAACCCAGACTTCAGGTTTTTGATGCATATCATTGATCCTTACCCCTTCAGCAAATCAAAATTTTTCTCTCGACATTCATGCCACATTTAACGCCTTAAATTCCTAAGAAATACCAACTATCTCTACTGACATAAATCTTTAGAAAGTTTCCGTGCTGAGTAGGACCTTTGATTGCGGAGATGAAGGTATAAGCGAGGCCAAGCCTTTGGCCCTTCAGAATGAATTCGTTATTGAACAATGACAATTTCAGAAAGGCTCTGGAGAACAACTGCATTTTACCTTTAGGGAAAAGGTCCATTACGTGAAGTTCGTTAATTGCAGAAATGGCGTAATAACTGCTAATTCGTACTCATTCCCATACGTTACTGAGATGGAGACGACTATCGTTGGTTTTTTTCCCAAAAATCGAACCATAATCATTAAATCAGTGAAGAGAATGCGACAAGAGATTCACAGGAAGCACGAAAGCTTAGCGAAGCGTAGAAAAAAGTAGCTGAGGTCATGCATTTTGCTGGGTGCATTCCACGATAAATTCATATAGCCAATCGAGCAGAAAATATCTTCCACATTCCATCAATCCACTACAGATCGAGATTTTTCATTAGGACCATTCGGTAGCAATCAAGGATATGTATAACATCAAATCCAGAAATTGAAATTGAATTGCAAAATATCAACAAAAGCTCTAATTGATGAGCTTGCTACCGCTAAGAGCTGGCTTTACAGAATACAAGTCGATAATATAGGATACCTATGGCATTTATTAGTCTTAGATTACTGATTTTGAAAGATACCACGGTGCACCTGCGTAGATGTGAACAACACTAATAAGTATTTTGGGGTTGTCATAAGCATTGTCTTTGGCTAGACACAAGATGATTACGCATAGATTTTGAATTGTCTTGCTACCTTTTGCGTCCTTTGAGGATATCACTAAATTAAACAGTCGCAGGGGTTGATAACAGATTGTAAAACGGCCCTTATGATTACAATACATACCCTTCTTCAAGTTATTGCACGACATGTAATGTATCTAGCATATTCACATTAATACTCTGAAGATCTGCAAAAATAACCTAAACGAGATCCCGTGCGTCACCATTTTGGGACAAATAAAGTCGGTTTGGCAAATGAAAGCGGAATCAAAGTTCGCAGCGCTACCTGGCCATAGTCTAAAGCCTTGATCGAGAGAGTCTAGGTGAATTCATATATACAATAGATGAAGTTGAAATGACTTACTGCAGTTTTTTTTTTTTTCATCTAGTGACGTTTACTAATTAGCTTGAAAGATAATCTATACAACAATGCTACTACTGGTAAGGTGGTAAAGAATTTAGATATATATGGTCATATATAACAACCACATCAACAACTTTTNNTTTTTTTTTTTTTTTCTATATTTTCTAACCACATCTATCTAAATTTCCTCTCCTTCCTCCCTTACCTATCTATCCCCTTAAAGACTAACTACCTACCTACCTTCCTTCTAGCTGAATTATCTGTTCCTCCATTTAGCTAGCTTTACTACACTTTTTATCAAAAAAAAAAAAAAA
>MCFK01003598.1:1079-15850 GCA_003610855.1 Erysiphe neolycopersici | reverse complement strand
CTAAGTTGATAACCTCCCTATATTGATATTTTTTGCCGGTCCGAAGGGTATCAATATATAGAGGTTCTACTGTATAAAGTCGTCTAATCAAGACATCCATATATACACAGATGGATCATGCATCATACCTCCTACCCACAAGGCAGGAACAGGATTTGCAATCTACCAAGCCGGACGTAAAGTTGCCTCACAGAGTCAAACGGTTGACCGAATAGTAGAGCCATTAGATACAGAAATCCTCGCTATTTCACAAGCAATTCGGGTTAGTATGCAAAAAGCCTGTCCCTAATTCGCGAACAACATTATAGCATATTCAGAAAACCAGACGGCGGTCGGAATTATTGCAGGAAAACAAACCTTGACCAGTCGGAGGGAAGCTGAAGACATATGGAAATTCCAGAGAGAACGGTGTATAAGGGCCAGATCACCACACACTCAGACAGGAGGTATCTAAGCCATATGGATTAAAGGCCACAAAGGTAACAAAGGAAATGAACTGGCAGATAAACTAGCAAAATAGAGAGTTGAAAGAGCCCCCGTCATTACCCAATACAAAAGGGCATCGTTTGCCGCTATCAAAAAACTAGTGTCGGAAAAGAAGAAAGCATTTCTGGAGGAAACATGGTGGTTGGAAAAGGCACCTTGTAGATATAGACAGACAGAGATCTCAAAATTCAAGCTGGGGCTCCAGGCAAATGCCCGCCAGAACTTCTTCTCCCAAAAATATTTTACAAATTTTGATATCTGGACGGACAGGACATGGAGACTTTAATTCATATCATAAAAGATTTCATCATGAGAACTACCAGCGCTTTGACTGTGGGGCAGACAAATCACCAGAATACTTTTTCTTCTGTCGAGAAACGAGGAAGTTGGCCAGGCTGAATACCGGTAGAAGAAAACCTAGAGACGCTATCAATTGTCTTTTAGACACCCCGGAAGGAGCTATAGCTTTCAAGCACATTTTAGCCTTAAAAAAAAACCAAGACATAATAGCAGACCAGGAGATGGTCTAGCTTGACAGGTTGTAAATTAGGTTTTAGTACTTAAAATTCGATGCGGTCTCTGGCCTTACGGGAGGCATTTCAGGTGACTTTCGAGAGAAAGTATCACTACGGACGTTAAATGAATAAATAAATAAATAAATAGGTATAGAGTCGTACATCAATCATAAAGCATAGCCTTGAAATAATTACAGACAGATGAAAATCGCAGTCAAGTGGTGATGGAGACTCTTAACGAATCGGAGTTCGCACCTCAAAGCTTCATTGAAGCTTATCTTAAATAATTTAATTAAATTGACAGACTAATGTCTAGCACGTGAAAGCTAGAGTTTTTTCTTGGAGCATGCCTCTCTATATGATAGTACTCCTCGAAACTATCGTATTGAGTACACGTATATAAAATTATAATTTCGATAAGAAATTAACTAATTAACTAAGTTATGGGTTTTTATTTCATCTTTTTCAAATAAACAGGTTCCTAATATTTAATATGGAGAGAATCTTTAGATCTCTGTTTCTTCGGAATGCTCTAACCGTTTTTTTGCATCTTCTCATCTCAGTTACTAAAGCGCCATAAGCCCAAACGCCATATACCTAGGTCTGTTTCCTCTCTACTTCAAACATCCAGCTTGATGCCTAAATTTCGGTCGAAGCTTTGAAGTCTCGTTACTAAAGCTAACATTCCAAACTAAATATCACTTTCGAAATCGTGTTTGTTCAAAATCACTAATATTCCGAGGGCATTCCTCTAAGACTTTCCTACTCCAAATTTTATTATATGGAAAGTATGAAATCCATTAAAATTTTCTTCCCTTTACACTTGACACTAAGCATGAGAATTTGTGTAATTCATCATTAAGTTCTGAGCTCTCTGTTATTTCTCCCTCAAACTATGAGGTTTAAATAACCAAAGGAGTATTTATAGTTTTATTTCTATATTAGTTCTTCATTGTCGACATAGCTCTAGCAAATAATTAGTCACGAAGGCATATATAAAAAGCTATAACCAGTACTGCAACTATTTCGTTAGCTCATCTCGAGTATAAAGGCTAATAGTAGTCCGAAGTGTACAAATTTTAGAATCGCAAAATATTTTTGGGATCTAAATTTTTGACTTGAATAATCCGTTATGGTAAATATTTTCACACTTTTCCTTGCAAGCAGCTGGAAGGAAAAGGGCTAAATAATTAAGATGGAAATACTGGGGAAGTAAATGCCATAGTGTTAAAAAGTAAGTTGCGGGATAATCTGTTCAAGGACATTGGGAAAGTACAGGCTGACATTAAAATTCAGCCTGTGGTCACAAGCGTCTCGCATGCGAGATCATCTAGAAATATTTTTTGAAAACAACCCGAGGGCCACGAAGAACTACATCGTGAATAATCGTACTTGACAGGGATGCTAATTTACGAACTTGGTTGGCTAGAAAATACGTCGTCGGCTCATATGGCAATACCCTCCAATGAAAGAATCCTACTTTGATCACCTAAAAACTTTGCGCGGTAAGCAATAATTTCCGAGGCAATGGTATCGAAATCGTTAACTTTCCGTAATCGCAGGTCAAGGAGAACTCCTCGTAATCCGGTAACAAATTTTTCACGACTATCACCTGTAAATTCATCTGGACAGCCAAGGGCAGCCATAATACCATCATCTATATTAATTTAGTCAGTGAACGCACAAATCGGAATACCAGATATCAGGATCTTATCTGTATTTGCTTTGAAAATTCCACGCACCAGGGAGTTTAATTGTTTTGAAATGCTGTAAAGAGCAGGCTGAATCATTACAAAAACCACCTGCCACCTCAAATCGACAAAACTCTTTATTCGCGTCAATATTGTGGCTATAAGTTAAAGATCTCAGACCACCAGCGATTTCTGTCTTGAAGTTTGGGTGAAATCTATAGGCCCGGTATAATTTAAGTGAGCTTTGATATGGAGTGTACCTGTCAGACGAATAAAGTGTCATGTTAGGCTCCTGAATCCCGGTCAGCTAAGCCGAACTAATAAGACCTAGGAAACTGCTTTTTTACATCTTTCATATGCTGCGAGGTAAGAGCATTTTGATGTGATTGTAACTCATTAATACTTTCTGGCTCACCTATCTGAGGAAGTTTTTTATGGACGTTACTTTGTGTTTGGTCATTTTCTATTAATTCAACTGACTTAGGCGGAGCTGGACTGAAAGGTGGAGATACTGATCGAGGTTCTTGATATAGGGAAGTAGCATCCGGAGGCTCATAGTCATCGGAATCATCTTCATAGATATTTGGTCGCTCATTTCCCTGAATAATACCGATGCTTTGCTTACCTTCTTCAACAAGACTCTCGTTTGTTTTAGTTGTGTGTTGGTTAGGAGTTAAGCTACAGTTATTTTTAGTCGTGGCCTTTGGGCTTGTTTTATTTTCTTTTATATCTGCCTGGATTATATTTACTTTCTGTATTAAATCTTCGAGCTCTTGATTAACAAAATTATGATTTTGATTACTATTGTTGCGCTTTAGTTTGATGTTGGGAGTAGTGTTATCTTTATCTAATTTGTCATCATCTATATCCAATGTATCTGTCGTATCTGTCATTATACTTCTCTCTCGTTGAAATTTTTGAAGTTTTGTTGAGGTGATTAACGATGGTAAGAGAAGGTTCTGGTCAGGAGAGGATAGCTTATTAATTATAATTTCTGTATTTTCTATTTGTAGTGGTGGTTGATCCAAGTCTGTAAAGTGAGTTTATGATTTAAAGGAGATGCTAACCCTTCCTAAAATAAATAACAAGGGAATAAATATTGATGAAAACCTTTTAAAGACTTACCTTGATGGCTACAAAGATCTGGAGGGTCAAGGTTACTCATATTCATAGTTATCTCATTTGAGGCGTCGTCTAACGAAGGAAGAAAAGCCTCTTCTTCACAAAGACGTTTCATCTCGGTTGTCATCCTATTTCTTTCTTCTAATTTCTTTTCAAGTCCTGCCTCAATTTTAGAAATCTCGATTTTCAGTAGTTCAAGCTTAGATTTGCTGCTTTTAACCTCCGATTCAATTATTGGAAGTTTAGAGGCAATATTCTTTCGTCGACGTTTAATTTCTAGAATAGACTCTATTTTTGACGTTGAATTTTCATGATTGAAGGTCAGATTTTGGGTAAGATTTGAACCACCTGGGCCAATATCTTCATTAACGCTTTCCGCATTCTCTTGCGTTACTTCAAGTTCCGTGGGTGAAACATCATCATGATCAAGATTTTCATTCATCTCAAAAACACTAGACTCGGATTGTTGTCGTGTTCCAACGCTTACTGTCGTAGACTTAGCTTTGAGTTGAGCTTCTGCTGCGGCAATTCTTTGTTTCATGAGCTCTATTTCTCGCTGTTTCTGTTTCAAAATGGAAGGAGCCAATAGAGATTGCTTCACAGGAAAAGATGATGGATTTGTAGATAGATTTGTGGGGGTTGTAAAGCTCTTTTGTCCTGATGAGTTTGAAGCAGATGACATATTCTGTTGGATATTGGATGTCTTCGTTGATATCTCCTGTTCGACCTGGGTCTTTATTTCTGTAGTGATATCTTCATCTTCAGACTCATCTTCGCTAACATTTATGACTACGCGTTGTTCACCACGGTTTTGACCAAAAGGACGCTTAAATGGAACTGGTGTTACGGTTGGGCAATCAAAATCAGAAGCCACTGGCCTTTTTCGTGGTTTTGCTGAATTTTCAGAAATTGCCGAGTTGGCTAGATTCGAGATAAGGAATAGTCCTGGAATTGCTGGTGTTTCTGAGGATAAAGTGCTTGCGGGTGGCACTGATGTAGTAGGCTCAGGCTCATTTAAATTAGTATGAAGTTTAGTGTGAGATGTAATACCATTAACCGGCTGAGTTAGTACCCCAGTGGGAACATCTGAATTAATTTTTGAAGAAAGCGCTTGTTTTGAATTTAATGATGCGTCGAGTAGCTTTTTGGTCTGTGAAGAGATGTTTTGATCATTCTGGCTCTTAATTCCTGAGATTTGATCGATATTGGATTTTATTCCTGATTTCACAGATGCTCGTAATTCTCGAGATTTTCTAAGAGCATCCATCTTTGTTTGAAGAGTTTTATGTCTTTCGGCCATGTCTATTTGATGATTCTTTTCTTTCTCGATTACTTCCGAAGGCTTCGTAGGTATATTGGGGACAGCTGAATTAGATGTAGCTTTGATAGGAAGCTCATCATGGTGTGGAAATGGTAAAACATCATTGGAATGATTCTTAGAAATAATTTTTGATTTTTCATTTGCTAAATGGTTATTGTGAAGAGGTGTGACATAAGGAGCTTCGCTATTATCTATGTTGAGATCTTTAAATAATTCATCTAAGATATCCTTCTTAAATCCTTCTTCTAAGTATGTTTCATATCGCACGCCGTACGGCCAAAGGCTCAAGATTACTTCCTGAGCCTCTTTCCGGCGTTCAGAGAGAGTTTTCAAATCAGGCATCGTTTTTGTTAGTGCTAAATGAGTTCCATTTTTCGGAAGATCTTGTGATAATCTCTCTACTGAGAACTTATCAATTTCGTTTGAAACGTCATCTTGATATGTTGGAATGGAGATCATCGGTACTCTTTCCTTAGGTGGCAGATCACTGACTGTAGGTGAGACGTAAGGGGAATAAGAGTCAGAAGACTGACGATGCGTCAGGTACGGCGATATAGCACCTGGGATTCCTGTTGAGTCTACTATCAATAAGCTGAGTCCAATATCTCTTACATAAGGTAGGTATTGCTTAGGATTTGTCGAAAATTAGTTTATCATAAAATGAAATTCTTACCTTGTTCGTCTAACTTTGACTTGACGCTTTCTACAAGAGTTTCACCATCAGATCTGGTATTTTGATTAATTGAATCATTTATAGGAGCGTAAAAGCTGTCGAAATTTCTTTGACAGTTATTATTGACTATTGATGGATACCATAGAGAAAAATGGGGATTTTTCAGAGACATAATTACAAAACAGAATTAGAGAAGTAGGAAGGAGCTGGGTTGAGAAATTTTATTTCTAGGCTGAAAACAGGTAAAAAAATTAACCAATCTGACAGCTGGCATTTAGTAAACCTTCTCTACACTAGATTTAGTCATTAGATTAATTTTATGCTAAAGTCTCTCTACTTTGTTCAATAACATGAGCTGGCAATTGAGTCCATTATAATTTAAATATATCCAGGCTTCATTTATTTGATAGGTCAAAATTTATTCCACATATTCTCAAAATGATGCTAGAACTAACTTGAGTAATTATTCGTAGATTTTTAATACAAGTGCCAGAAGTTTCATTGCCTCAGGCTCTCTACACGGAGGAAGTTCATCTTCTGGTCAAGGAGGTATAACGAACCTTTATGCTTGATGAGTTATGTAATCACCAGAGAAGGCTATCGTGAATGCCCTGAGCCATTTCAAACAATTGCTTCCAGTTTTAAGTTAAGCCAGGCTTATGGAAAACTTCCTTTTCCTCTTCAATTATAGATGCTGATTACTAGTTATTATTCTCATCGTGCCAAGGACTAACTTAAGTGACCAATTTTTAAACCCTGCTACGCATTAATGTAATATTTGGCTAATCCTATTTAGGCTAAACCTAGTGTTGAGACTGTATTGTTTACTTTTGCCGTTGCTACAACATCCCGGGACAAAAAAGTATGTCAACAAAGTTGCAAGTACGACTTACGGCTTTTGAACTTATATACACCCTCTGTTAAATTTTACAGATTGTTATATTTTATCAAAGGGCTTAGAATTTATTCACTTATCTGATGTCATCTTGGCCAGCTTCAAGGTCATTATCTTTATTTCAAAGCTTGCAACCAATGTAGAATCCATTCGATCAATGGTAATATAATGTCCTCAAACCAGACTAAACTACGCTTGAGGAGCAGATCCCAATCACCGGCACCTATCAACGGTGGCAGACCTAAATTTATGGCTACTTCAGCTCATGTCTCGGGTATTAAGATACCTCATGCTCATAATCGATCGTTCTCCTTCATGAATGGATCGACACCTGTCAATAATGGCACTTCAATAGGGTATCGCTCAAGCGTGAAGTCAGGAACACCTTCGTCCAATACATTTGCTCCCTCGTTTATTAATCTCGATGAAAAACGGCGAAGTCTGGAGACAGCTGGTATTATTGAAGGCGAGAATTATTTCTCGGGGAAACGATACGTCTGGCTAAAAGACCCCAAAGTAGCTTTTGTTAAGGGATGGATTGTTGAGGAGTTTGAAGATGATCAACTCCTCATTCAATGTGACGATGGCAGCGTGAGTGTAAAGATCAACCTACCTATGAACTCACTGATGATATCATTTATAGCAACGAATTGTCAATTTATTGGCCATCGATAATGTGAATCCTGCAAAGTTTGATAAGGCTGATGATATGGCAGAATTAACACATTTGAACGAAGCTTCTGTTGTTCATAATCTTCATATGAGGTACCAAGCTGATCTCATCTATACCTACTCAGGATTATTTTTGGTTGCGGTAAACCCTTACAGTCCTCTACCAATATATTCTAATGAATACATAAATATGTATAAAGGCCACGAAAGAGAGGAAACTAAGCCGCATATCTACGCTATTGCGGACGAGGCCTTTCGAAATTTAGTCGAGGAAGAGAAGAATCAGAGTATTCTAGTAACTGGGGAATCAGGTGCTGGAAAGACTGAAAACACAAAAAAGATTATACAGTATCTTGCTGCAGTGGCTTATTCAGAGTCTCCGATTAAGAATAAAAATCAACAGCACTCGAATCTTTCTCAGCAAATACTTAGAGCAAATCCAATACTTGAAGCATTCGGAAATGCTCAGACAGTAAGGAACAATAACTCTTCTAGATTTGGAAAGTTCATTCGTATTGAGTTCACAAAAAATGGGACCATAGCTGGTGCCTCCATAGACTGGTATCTACTCGAAAAGTCACGCGTAGTACGACTGAATGCACAAGAACGAAACTATCATATTTTTTATCAACTCTTAAGAGGTGCCGATCGTAAATTGAGGCAAGAGCTCTGCCTCGGAGAATTAGATGTTGATGACTTTACCTACACTAAGAATGGTCATGAAACAATTAGTGGTGTATCCGACAGAGATGAATGGAATAACCTAATTGAAGCATTTTGCATTATGGGATTTTCTGAAAAAGAGCAAAACTCAATGCTTAAAACAATTGCTGCTGTTCTTCATCTTGGAAATATAACAGTTGAGATGGAAAGTAGAACTACTGATCAAGCTCGACTTGCATCTCACTCGCGTGTCTTTGCTGAAAATGTATGCAATCTCTTGGGAATATCATTGGAACCATTTATGAAAGGACTTTTGCATCCTCGCGTAAAAGCTGGAAGGGAATGGGTCGAAAAGGTACAAACACCAGAACAAGTTCGACTTGCAATTGATGCCTTAGCAAAGGGTATTTATGAGCGTACGTTCAGTGATCTCGTTAATCGAATTAACAAACAACTTGATCAAACTGTAATTGGCATCGATGATTCAAACTTTATCGGTGTCCTTGATATTGCTGGATTTGAGATATTTGAAAAAAATAGCTTTGAGCAGCTTTGCATAAATTATACGAACGAAAAACTTCAGCAATTCTTTAATCATCACATGTTTGTTTTGGAGCAAGAGGAGTACGCTCGTGAGCAAATTGAGTGGAAATTTATTGACTTTGGTCACGACTTACAGCCCACTATTGATCTAATTGAACTTTCTAATCCGATCGGCATATTTTCTTGTCTTGATGAAGATTGTGTTATGCCAAAAGCTACTGATAAGACATTTACTGAAAAACTACATTCTCTTTGGGACCGTAAAACACCAAAATATCGTCCCTCAAAATTATGCCAAGGGTTTACTCTGACTCATTATGCGGCGGACGTAGAGTACTCCACAGAGGGATGGTTAAAGAAAAATAAGGATCCAATTAATGATAATGTTACCCGCCTTCTTGCTGCTTCAAATGATGAACATACTGCTTCTCTCTTCATGGATTGTGCCGACTTAGACGATGAGCCAATTGCATCTAGGAGTAGAGTTAAGAAAGGTCTCTTTAGAACTGTAGCCCAAAGACATAAGGAGCAGCTCTCTAGCTTAATGGCCCAATTACACTCCACCCACCCCCATTTTGTTCGATGTATAATACCAAATCTTAAAAAACGACCTAAGCAATTTAGTGCTCCGCTTGTACTTGATCAGCTACGCTGCAATGGTGTTCTAGAAGGTATAAGGATTGCTAGAACAGGATTCCCGAATAGACTCTTTTTTTCGGAGTTCAGACAGCGTTATGAAGTTCTTTGCCGCAATATGCCTCGAGGCTATCTCGAGGGTCAGTCTGCAGTTAATATAATGCTTGAAAAGCTCAAACTAGATAAGACTTTGTTTAGAGTTGGTCTCACTAAAGTTTTTTTTAGAGCTGGTGTATTAGCTGAGCTCGAAGAGCAGCGCGATGCACTCATAAGACATATCACTCTCAAGTTCCAATCTGTTGCTCGTGGGTTTATACAGCGACGAAGAGCTAATAAGCGGCTCTTTCGAACAGAGGCAATTCGTATTATTCAACGTAATTTTCAAATATATCTTGATCTCTGCCAGAATCCATGGTGGAGGCTTCTAGTGAAAATGAAACCTCTTTTAGGTACCTCGCGAACATGTAGTGACGTAAAAAAACGAGATGAAATGATAAAAATTATGAGTGAAAAGTTGAAACAAGACGCATTGGATCGTCAGCGTCTGGATGAAGATCGACGAAATGCATTGATAGAGATGCAAAAAATTCAACACACACTTGAAAGTGAGCGTTCTTTGGCTCTAGATAAAGAGGAAATATTTAAAAGACTGCAGCTTCGAGAATCTGAGCTTAATGAGAAGCTTGCAGGTGCTTTAGATGATCAAGAGAAGCTTGAAGAACAATTAGATAATATTTTGAGCGCAAAAAAGATGGCCGAAAATCAAATTGAAAAATTATGTGCAGAGCTTGAACAAGCAGGTCATCTTATATCTAATCTCGAGCAAGAGAAAACGCAACTCTCGGAAAAATTAATGAAACTGGAGAAGGAGTACATTAAACTTACTGAAAGTCAGTCACAGCGTGATGCAGATGAGTCGCAACTATTACGTGAAATGTCTATCCTTAAGAGTCAGTTAGGCATGAAAGACCGTAAATTACAAGATTTTGAAAACAGAATGCTAAATTCTAGCCAAGAGCTAGATGTAAAACTCTCAAATTTGATGAAAGACTTAGCTGTTTCACACGGAAAAGAGAAGGATCTTCTAAATGAGAACCAAAGAATCAGTCAACAGATATTGGACTTAACCACTACTTCAACAGGGTATGAAGATTTAGTTCGAAAAAAAGAGAGTGAGCTTGCTGTTCTTCGGTCAGACAATTTGAAGTATCACGAGGACCGTAAGAATTTTGAAATTGAAAGACGAGCTTTGATAGTCGAAAAAGAAAATATGGCCAATCGACTTCGTGAGGTCCAAGCCAACTTGTTCTCAATGGAATCACAAAAAAGTCATCTCGAAAGAGAAGCTGATGATGCACGTAATCTTCTTGATGCTAGATTGAGCGAGGACGCACAGGCATCACAAAGTCGTAAAATTTTAGAGGAACAAATTGAAGACCTCAAGCAGCAGCTAACTGAGGTTCGAAGAGAGCTCAGTAAAGAGCAACAATCTCGAGACGATGTACAGCTACTTGCTGAACACAAATATAGTGAGCTTCTAAAAAAATTTGAAGAGAACGATAAAGCCAAGATTATTATTGAAAAAGAGCTCCATATACAACAAGATGCTCTTCGACGAGCAATAAAATCAAGAACTCTAGCCGAAGAGGAACGCAATGAAGCTCGCAATGAAGTAACTAGACTAAATGAAGCTAGATCTGTGGCTGAAGAAGCACGAATACAAGCTGAACTCGCTAAAGATAGAAGTGCTTCCCGACTGGCCTATGAGCGTGAAACAAGCTTGCGGAAAGATCTTGAAGCTGAACAAGGTCGTGCCAAATATTTTGAAGATGAATGTTTTCGATTGAATCAACAGGTTAAAGAATTAGAAAAAACCATTCTTGAATCTGGCGATTTTGGAATGAAATCTGA
Source organism: Erysiphe neolycopersici (assembly GCA_003610855.1). Taxonomy (NCBI): domain Eukaryota; kingdom Fungi; phylum Ascomycota; class Leotiomycetes; order Helotiales; family Erysiphaceae; genus Erysiphe; species Erysiphe neolycopersici. The sequence continues at coordinate 4,722 of MCFK01003598.1, read as the reverse complement.
CAAAGAAAAAGAACGATTGGAGCGTGATCTTAATACCGCAAAAAGTCGCCTTATCGCTTCAGAAAATGATAATCGCACTCTTCTGAATAAGCTTCAGCAGAAAGGACTCGAGATTGCCCGCTCAAACTCAAGAGTTGCTGAAAATTCAAGAAACAAGCTACACAATTTACAGCGTGAAAAAGCGAAATCTGATGAACTAAATCAAAATTTAAATAAACAATTAGGGGATTCTCAAGTGGCATTAGCTTCTCTTGAGAAACAAAAAAAGAGGCTCGAACTAAACGTAGAAGATCTTACACATGAAATCGCTCGAGAACACAAGGCTACACGAAATGCAGAGAAAGCATCATTAAATTTCAAAGATCAGGCGGCGGAATCTAATCATAAATTAGAGGTAGAGAGACAGCTTTATATTCAATCCCAAGCGAGAAATAGGCAATTATTAATGATAATTGAAAACCGAGAAAAAGAAATTCTCCAATTAATGAAGCTTATTGACCCAGAAGTCTCACAGTCTATGCCTCAAATTGATCACTCAAGTGATAAAAGCCTAAATAAGACACCCAATCTTGTTCCTGGGCTTACTCAAAAGGTAGAGGAGCTGCATCAAAATCTCAGGGTTCAAACGGCTGGACGGATGAATGCAGAATCCCAGCTAGCTGAGCTCAGGAAAAAAATGGAGGAGATAAATTGGACCCCAGGAAAGCACTCGACGAGCAAACCAAAAGTAGAAGACTTCAATGCCGACCAAAACTTATCGAACCAATCACCAGGCTGTCGCGGGAAATTTGGCGTAAGGCCTCAATCTAACATTTCAACTCCTTCTCGTCGCTTTCCAAGTAGTACAGATATTGAAGGTTCTGGCCGTTCAGATCGAACTGCCGATGTCCTAAGCTTCAATAATCGTATGGATCTTAAAGCTGAAGTAGAAGAGCTCCAAAACAAGCTTCAATTCAGTCAAATGCAAATTCGATACTTGCAAAGTCAGCTAGATCGATCTACACCAGCATCAGAAAACATGACGGAACAGAGTCCTTCCTCACGTCGAGTACAAAAACTTGAGCAAGTTAATAACAGATTACATGAAATGTTAGATGACTCATCTAAAAAAGTTTCTGCACTCGAGAAAAGTATTCATACAGGAAATTTGACATTTCGAGATGTCCAAACAAAGTCACATGAGGAATTATTTGAAATAATCAATAGCCAAGAAGACTCCCGACGTTCAATTTTGTCAATACACACTAATACTGTAGCGGAACTAAACGAAATCAAAAAGAGCTTTGAAAGTTTAAAACATACAAGGGCGACTCTTGAGGTTGAATTGCGAGATGCGAAGTCTGATATTGAAGATATCTCACATCAAAGAGAGCTGGATGCAGCGACTCGAAGTCAATTACTTAAGGAATATGCAGATCTTCAAATCAGGCTAAATGCTGAATCATCTAAACTTTCCGATGTTTCTTCTAGTTTGTCTTTGTATAAGAGCCGAGCAGATGAATATTTTAGCAAACTAGAGCAAGCAGAGATAGCTGTGATGAAAGCATCAAGGGCAGAACAATTCGCTAAATGTCAAGCAAAAGAAGCCGAAGATACTTGTGCGGAAATCTTAGCTGAACGTAAACAAATGGATGCTACTATCGAAGATCTTCAACGTCAAAATCAAATCAATGAAGAGAAATTAGAGGACCTTTACACTGATCTTGAAGCCGCCGTACAAGCTAGGAAACGACTTCAGCATGAGCTCGAAGACTATCGAAATCAGCGAGCCGTGGAAATAGAAGATAAAGAAACCAGTATGGAACAGACAAGGAAAAAATATCAAGCTGAATTTGCTACCTTAACAAATGAACTGGATATTGCCCGTGAGGAGAAACTGTTTAAACAATCAGAAAATACTCGCCTTCGAGAAGAGCTTGAAGAACTTCGATCTAAATGGGATGATGAGGTTCTGAACAGCTCTACTTGGTCAAAAGAGAAAGCCCGTCTTGAAGCAACTCTTGCAGATCTCGCTGCATCTCGAGATGAGGCCGTAAAGGCACACATTGATGCTCAAGATAAAATTGTCAATTTAATATCTCAGCTAAGATTACTGAGAACTTCTACAGATGATGTCATTAGCGAACGAGACTCGCTCCTAAGGGAAAAACGAAATTTGGAAATTCGCTTGGAAGAAGCTAAAGCTGGCCTAGATGATTTATCTAAAAGCGAAAGTCCTTCTATGAGAGATGCTGCAAATGTTGACCGAGAACTTCTAGAATTGAAGGCAAATGTCGCTCAGCAAGAAGATCTCGTTGCTGCAGCCGTTGGTAAAATGAGACGAGCTGAGGCTCTAGCATCTGAAATGCAGAAGGATCTTGTTGCTGAGCGTGAGATGTCTGTTAAGCTAAACACTGAAAAGGCTGCCCTTGAAAGATCTTTAAAAGATGTACAAGTGCGGCTAATTGATCTTGAAACAAAAGGCTACTCTAGTGCAAGTCAAGATGTAAGGTTTTTAAACAATCGTGTTCAAGAGGCAAGCAAATTTCTTCCATTTCCTTTATATTTCTCTTTCTAACACTTTCACATTAGCTGGAAGCCCAACTTGACGCTCAGGAGAATGAAAAAAATAAGACACAACGCACAGCCAGAAATTTCGATCGTACTATTAAAGACCTTCAACAGCAAGTTGAACGCCGAGATAAAGCCAATCACCAGTTACAAGATGAGATTACTCGATCTAGAGATAAAATTGAGAAGTTGCTGAAAACAATAGATGAACTTCAAAGTAGTGAAGGTGATATACAGCTTACTGCAAGAAGGGCTGAAAGAGCTTTAAATGAAGAAAAAGAACGTGCATCGAGACTTGAGAGAGAATTGGAAGGATGGAAATCATTAAGAATGGAAAAAAGAACGAGTAGTATGAGGAGAGTGGGTAGTAGACCTAGTAGTACTGGAAACAATTCCAACACAATCGATGAGAGTGAGATGATGGAAAATCCCCACACACGAAAAAGTAGCACTTCATGGGAGACGAACTGGAGTAAGGGTTTCTTATGAGAAAAAAAAAATCCATTAATGGTCACGAAAGCATTTAGAGGGATGTATGTATATTTATATATATATATATATATATATATATATAACTTTTGTTCATTTGTTATTTTTCCTTGATTGGGGGGGAGGGTGTTTTAGCAGAGATATTGGCGTTTTGTATTCATGACTTACCTACAAACTTATGTACAAAGAAAACAAGACAGAAAGCTATCACAGTGTAACGAATTTTATGATAAAAAAGAAATTTTTAGTGTCAATAAAGAAAGATGCGAATACAGCGGTCTAATTTCTCATCATGCATAATGCTTTTGCCATTCATCATCCATCATCCAACAACAAAATGCTATAAAAGTATCTTTTGATATTCTGTTAAACTCTCAATTCAGCTACGAATTTAAAATCTCTCTCTTTTTTTCTTCCTCAGTTATGCGTGTGCAACTAACTGTTGGGAATATTTATTGTTGCCGGCATGGCATTCTCACAATATATTTATTTTCCTTCATTGTGTTTTTGACCAAGAATAACTAACTAGTAATAAATGTTAGTAGTTAATTGATTTATACCAAAATAAATAATATTTACTATATCTGTCTGTCTGTCTGTCTGT
>MCFK01003595.1:0-15166 GCA_003610855.1 Erysiphe neolycopersici | reverse complement strand
GAATAGAACCATCCTACTCTTTTCAAAGTTTGATAGATTGCATTTCTAATATGAACTCGCCGAATCCGATCACCCAATTGGCCATTCTGAATATGAGACAGACACTAGACTAATGATTATCATATGCAGAAAATTTTAGTTCGCAACTGACTCAGTCAGTCAGATAATAATTTTTTATGTCTCTCGCATGCAAGCAAATTTGACGCTATGTAATGCATGACTAAGCATGAACTCTATCTACTCTTTCTACTGGTTAGCGGGGGTAAGAAACGTTAATTGTCTCGGCAGACAGGGTTTTGCCTTGTATTTTCAGTTTCTCGACATGCTGGTGATAGAAATGTTCAGAACCCCTACAATGCAATAAAAATGAGATATAATACTAACAACACCGTTATCTTGTAAAAATTCTCCCCTAAAACAACAATATTTTAGAAGAAAATTCTATCCCCAATGAATCCTCAGAACTCAGCAATTTCCCTAATATGGTGGTATTGGACCTCCTTTGGCACTATTTATGGCCTAGCACCTGGCCGGCCTGTTTTCAATCAGCCGGGATAGTCGGTCTGACATAACGGACTCTCATGTCTCTAGAACTTTTTAACAAAGCATAGGTAAAGATGGACGTCTACTATATGGCTTTGGATTGTTGTCGACATAGGAATTCATGAGTTCCCATCCAGACTCTATGGGATTTAAGTCTGGTGAAAAAGCTGGCCAGAATTCTGCTGAATTCCGTGAAGGGATAACTCCTCCCATGTTTTTCGGGAAGCATGCGCGAGAGCTCCGTCATTCATGTCCTATGTCTTTCAAAACTCTTCTAATGGCACTTTCACTTACGTTCCAGTGCTGGAATTGAACTCGAGCAAGTTTAAAAAAGCTCATCTGCCTGCCAGTACTGAATGATATAAAATTCTTTAAGTTCATCCGCTTGATGGCTGTTTAATACAGATGGTCGTCCTAGTCGCTTCGAAGGTGTGAGTAATTTCTTTTCTTCTAAGGTATACTGCACTTGTCTCCTAGTGACTCCTAGCTCTCTGGCTATGGCCGGTTAGCTTATTCCATGCTCTCGTAGTGTAAGAATTCGAAGACGTTGATCTCGAGTGAGATGTGTTCAAGTGCGAGGAGTTGATGGCGGTGAATTACTCGTGGTATTCATGTTAAAGTGGTTTTCTGAATAATGATTAGTATGAAGAAGAATATCTACAAAAAACTATATAAATCACTGTAAATAAGTTTTACATGAATCTTGGAAGATAGATTTTGATGAACGTACAAATAGGGATAATTAATTGATGAAGATGATCAGATAGATGTTGCGGAGCTGAAGGAGACAATGTGGAAGGAAGGACTTTGATAGAGCAAAATTATCCAAGTTAAGAATCAAGTTCCTGAATCGATCCTTTTTGTGTGAGGGATGATAAAATTTTTAAGGGTATATTCTATTATATATTCTCCAAAATAAAAGCCTAATTTAATTTCACTCATCTCGTTTATTTATCTAGATTAGGAGGTATCAGTGTGCATGGCTAATCCCTGTATTTCCTGAATTTCTGTTCTCACTTAACATTTCTAACCCCCGCCCACTAGTAAGTATATAAGATCCGATCCCCATATTCTCAAGACAATGTAGAAATCTGATTCAAAGGCTTCATAATTATCTAAATTTTAAATTGCAACTCTCTACTAATTAATTAGATGGATGGTGGTAATGTATTTATTGTTGGGCTTCGAATCCTCGGAAAATTAACTATAAATAATAATCAAAAAATTGTGCGTAGAATTAATTCATATGTGGATCGAAGTCTATCTGATCTGTTTCATTCGATGCAATTGTTGTTTGTTTTTCCCGGACTGATAAAAGATTTTGGTTATTCCTTTTTTTTATGTGCATGTGGGGGTGAGGGGAGCCCCTGAAATGGCATGTATATATATTATATTATATATATTACATAATATATATATATATTATATAATATATATATTACGGGCCTCTCAGAGCTAACTTCATTGCTTGGGCAGTTGGACTTCAGAGTTGCATTTTCTTTTCTTCAGACTCTGATCGTCTCGACGACATCAGTATTTGTTTAACTACGTATCTGACTTCTTATAAAATCATTGCACTCATATTGATATCATAGAGTCCAATTTTTAGGAAATTGAATGGCTGACAAATTGTATTTTCAGGCCTGTAAACTTATTGATCTAAATTTTAAAAAAACACTTCATTTATCATCCCAAGACTTTCTAGACACCCAATTTTTGCTAGAAAAATTCAGTACGATATAGATTTGATTTAATAATGATTCATCAAATTTTGAAGTAAATACAAAAGGAATTAATTGGTTGTGAAGTTGGGCTTCGAAGTTGGTAATAATGAAATTAGTGTAGTTTTTGATTACCAACTGCCTGCCTAAACAAGTCTTTCCCTTCAAGCAAAATCAATCAATCAATTCTGTATGTACAGGATTTAAAATCTAGCTCTGAGAGCCTCTATTTTGTATAATATTTTTTTTACCTTAAAATCAAATCTTTTTTTCCAAAGAAGACTTAAACCAAACAATGCACAGCACAGCACAGTATTTATCTTAGGAACCTGGTGAATCCCCGAGATAATATAATTTATTTATGGAACTGGTAACGAGAGAACTTTTATTTTTACTTTTCCATCAAAAGATCAGATATGGCTAACCCTTGCTAGAGGTATACAATACCGTGGCTAGAGGTGTACGGAAGGGCTGATCCTTGGTATACCTTCAGATAAATAAACATACAGCTTACCCATTCATTCTATCTAGTTTTAAATGTCGATGTTTTTGTTATAAAACATTATATCAGCAGCAGCAGCAGCAAACAAATCCTCTCGATTACTTAAACGTCAAAATGATTATAGTTAGAAATGTTTTTTATTTAACATGTATGTTAGACAATGGCTTAACTTTGTGTGTTAAAACTATCTCTCTTTTCTTCTACTCTACTAACTATTGCACGTGACAGACATAGCTTTCTTTAGTCTTGGTGGTCATGTGACATATATAGTTACGTCATCCATCTTACAACCGAACCTCACTATATACTATGACGTAATTTTTGCTGTAAAAAAGCTAGCTTTTGGATGTGCCAAGTTAAAAGACCCAGTTTTCGCTCCTCTCATGAAACATGAAATATAAATAATATAATAGTTAGTTCATCGCTCTTTCAACCCAATAAAAAACGTTAAATTTTTAGAATAATTGATTATTGGATTTTAATAAACCCTTAATCAAACAACCCTTTATCAAGCCATCAACATGGATAGATCAGTTTTTCTTGGCCCTTGTGGCTGTTTAAAATGGCACGATTCTATATACCAAGCATCAAAAGAAAGGAGGTATTCCGAGATCCACACTTCGTGGCGGCCAAATTGCTGGAAGACAACCACATACATACAATAATTATTGCCCACTAATTACGGCAAAAGGCTGACTATTCATCAAGAGGATAAATAATTAGTTGTTACTAATAGGATTTTTTTTCCCTCTCGGTTAAATTTTAACATATTACGTGGCATCATTATCACAGCGCATTACTTTGGTTTTACATGTAACTACAAGTACATGCAATGTATATGATCAGCTAGTGTTGTTTTAACTAACGCGGCATAGCAATGTAAATTGAAACTCAGTTAGGCCTGAAACTTTCTTTAGGACTGAAGCCCTAACATCTTACGTCCCATACAGGATAGGAGCGATCGCGTCAAACTTGCGATAAACTTTAGCAGTAGAATGTAAAAAGTAGTAAAATTACTAACTTGTAAGCATACAAAAAAGTATGTATTAGTTGCTATAGCAACAACTAACTCCTGAGGTCACGGGAAAAAAAAATACCCACGGTTTCCCAAAATGAATGTTATGTGTAACTGAAAATGACTGAGCTACAGTTTTTTAGGTGGGAACCAGCCAATAAATAGGGTGGATCAAAAAACCCGTGGCTCTAAACACAGATATAAGTTTTTACACAGAGTCTACTTACTATATATAGAGTAGAGAGTGAGTGGCTGGCTATTTATATATAGCAACTGAAAATGAATGCATACATTGACTAGTAACTCAACTGCTGCATTGGAATAGCTTCAAAGGATTCTTATTCCGATGACTCAACTCAATAAACCCACTCACTTGAAAGCGACTATCGATATCAAACGCTAATTGAAGTCATGTCGCAGCAGCAGAAGAATTTATGTATTTATTTATGTTATAAGAAAAATATCCGATTGATCGATCTATTTGCCTCCTCATTCTTCTCACATTCTGCAAAATCTCTGTTGGGTGTCTTTCCCTCTCATAAACGAACGGACCTATGGGAAAAGACTTAGCCACATGTAGCAATTGGAGAACTTCACAACTGCTAGGAAATCGGAATTTTCTTGATAATTATCGCATTTCTACTCCACCGGATGAATAGTCATCTATCCAGAAAATTACTCATGAATCCTGTATTATTTGAATACACTAAACAATGAAGTTTAAAAAAAAGACCCAAAAGCCTTTGCTGAGTTAACACTATTGAAGCTTTCAGATATATAACCGACTATCTAGTCAATCCCGAGGAAGCCTGAACACTATAAGGCACAGTTGACTCGATTTGATAAAACTAATTCATCCAATCAAACCTCATGAACCATCCTTCGAAAAGTCATACAAGGAATCAGTCAGTGGAAAAGACACTCGATTGGCAAAACCCCTCATGAGGATTAAGATATTTGATTATTCATTTTTCTTTCGATAGATGGGACGTCAGGTGCTGGCTGACGAAGCAGCATAGCGCCAAATTTCTAAGCATTGGTATGAAGTTAATCACAAGAGTTGGTAGCTCGCAGAAGATCCACCTACTTCTAGTGTAATGTACCTTACCCTAAGAAGACAGGTAATAAGTATACATATCGTCCGAGAACTTGAGTCTAATCTTTTTGAAGGTGGTTATATTTCATATCCAAACTGGGTGTTATGCTGGGCCCGCTTAATTTTGCCATCAGCTCTCAAAATACGACACAAAAAGTTCAGGGTCAGATCCATTCGTAATTCTAGTAGAACTAGATACTGTTAGGGCTCCCCATTACGTACATGTTTGTTTAAAGGTCTGAAGCGCCGATAACATCAGATGATACTCAGCAACTTGACTCCAATAAAGAGGGTTTGATAATTCAGTTTCTTCAGCTTAAAGAGCGTGCCCGAAACGGATAATGGTCCGAGTACTTAAAGCTTAATTTACCGCAGTAGAATCCGAAAGTGCTTGCTAATTGAGGGAGATAAAACTGCCAATGTTCGTGATGAATATGAGATTTCAGCTGATAGATACTAACTACTACTTCGATGAAGTGACCGGTTGTCCTGTACTTTGGAGATCAAAATGTTATACCACCCACCACCAACCATATTTCATACTTTGCACTTGGTGTTTTACTAAATTGTTCAGCGAATAAATTTTACTCGTTTCAATAAATAATAGTATCTCATATTACCTCGAATTAAATTAAAAATTTTTTTATTTTTTTTCGACGCTTTTATTAACTATTGTAAAGATACGTTGCTAATTGCTTGTAATTTTAAAACCATAATACTACCTACTACCTTTCTCTCTCTCTAAAATCATTATTACGCACATGATGCCGGGAGCTGTTGATGTCAACAATTTCCGACACTAAAAAATACCAAGTTCTATTAATTCCTCCAACGCACATTAAAATCAATCAAATTTCTAATCATTGGTCTGTGGATAGATTAAGCATCCCCAATAGAAATCTGGTGGTGACTTGAAAGATACTTGAAAACCATTGGTTGTTGTTTGTGAAGCAATTATTAGCATTTGAGGAAATGTATGAAATTTTCAAGATTGAAACATGCTCGTTCTAGTTCCACTTTTTTTTTTCATTTCCATACTTACGCGGATCTTAAGCGAAAATTACACGATGCATCGGGATAACTTCAGCTAATGATGAAATAGGCGGTACAATGTCGGCTAATAATTTAACTGCAGGGATACATACTAGTTGAAAAAAAAGGCCGGATTCCATCCCAGACAAACCATAAATTAATAATACGCCGTTTTTTTGTTTTTTTTTTTTTTTTCCCCTCAGATCCGTAGGGATGTTTGTTTTAGAACTAGGCGCGTTTCAATTTAGAGGACCAAGATCTGGGTCAACTTGTCGACTTTCCCTTGGATAGGTCAGACTGTGGCTATATATATAGCTCATAAGAGGGGATTAGTAATGTCGAAAATGGTTGGTTATACGTTAATTCCAAACTCTTTTAACAAAACCGCAATTAAGAGGAGTGCTAACTGCTTCATCTCTTAGAAGAAAATCCAGATTAAACTAAGTAAGTTTAAGAAGCGGCTATATTAGCCTGAATGAATTAAAGTAATGTGTATAGGAAGGAATCTACAGTAAGACAAACAACTAATCGACTTGTGTTGGAAATGGTAACCCGAGGTGTTTCAGTTATCCACTTTGTCTGCTTCAGATGATAAGAAGTGAAGGAACAAGACACGCTTATAACAAACGTACTTAGCGTGGGCATATTCATCACGTCTCTTGTGCAGTGCCAGTAATATACCTTAGTCTCACTGGATAGTGATACAATTATGATGGAGCCGCGACTTTGATCATACTATGCGATGCTCGTATTATCTAGCTACCACCTTATTGTAATCAATCTTGAATTTCAATATTAATTGTACATGAATTTTCCCATTGTAAACAGAAGAGGGATAACCCCAAATGTAAATGGAACTTATCACATCATGAAATTATATATATTTTATGATTCAATTATCAACTTTTTATCAGTATGGTCTTTCTTAGTGCGACTATAAATGTAATCCAGAATATTATAAATTCTCCGGTGATCTATTGATCTTTTAGTTTATCTCATGATGATATATATACGCGAACTCAAACTAACTATTGCGCTGAACTAATCTGCAACCCTCACATCAACTACTGGGATTCTGCTTTACCTTTCGTGGCAAAACCTCGTCGTCAGGAGGGGAAAGTGATGGGACGCGATGTGAAGCGAGGGTAAAGGGGGGAGGGGTAGTGAGTGGGAGTGGGAGTGGGAGGGGAGGCCGAGAAATACAACTTCTCATCTAGTCGCAAAACTCATGGTTTCTTTCTGTCAATGCTTCATACCCTGTCCCAAGTTAGTCCGGGATTGTAATTCTAGACCTATTAGGTCAATCAGATATTTGAAACACATTGCAAGCCATGTCGATCATTGTCAATGCTTCTGACCTCGCTCTCGTGCTCTGCGAACTATGAGCTAGAGCATTGGAAAAAAAAACCATTATACCTCCGTTGAGCCTCTTATCAGCCAAGCATTTTATAGTAGATGATACTACGGGTGCTCTAGAACCTTATCACCACCATCGAAGAGTATTGGTTCATCTAGTATCAAAAGATATATTCTGCGTCAAGGTCTCAAGATGATGAATCTCAACTCTTTATTGAACGGAAATCCGAATGCTGTTGATCAGCCGAAAGAAGGTGGCCAAGAAAACTTTATGAACATACAATCGAGAAATCGCACACCATGGGATGCGGGTGGATATTCTTTTCGTTTTTATAATAATAATAATAATAATAATGCCCCAATTAAACCGGCAGCAGTACTTCAGCATATGGCCTATGAAATCGAAAAGCATCCTTCAACACAAACATCGCCTCGGCATAGCTATTCTGATAGTAGAAGTAGCCTCTTCTCCCTACCTTCGGCTATAGACTCCTCACCTCACTCGAGAATTTCTTCCGTATCGACAACCATCGAAGGATTACCTTCAAAAGCTCCGGCAGCCAATGTTAGTGAAAGTCCATCTCCCAAATCGGCCACCAAATTCTTCTCTGCTGATGCAACAACTGAAACATCACGTAATAACATTAATCATATTTACTCTGGAGGTCCTATCCAACACAACTCGAGGAAAGATATAGAAGCTATGAATGATTCAGCAAGAAGAGCATCAGAACGTGGAATAAATTTTAACCGATACGTAATGACTCCGATAAAGGAAAAAGAGGCATTATCTGCAAGAACTTTAGAAGAAATGAGAAGACCAAGTTCGCCATCAGATGCAATGCTCATTAAACGACAACAGACTACATTATGTTTGAGAATGGCTAGAGAAAATTCAGACTCTAAATCATTTTGTGCCCCAAAATTGTACGTTTCGTCCGTTTCATTCTTATTTCTGAAAGTCTGCATATATATTTTTTCATGGCCAGTTTAGACAGTTCAAGTCTTTTGTCAGTAATTCAAAGTTTATTGCCACAAAATTTTGTTACACCCTTTCTGAATTTCAATCCAAAAAGTCTTTAGTCTCTTCAGTCCTAAAAAACCACTTCCTCTAACTCAATTGTTTTTTTCTGTTATCTGGCTTACACACGCACAATAATTGGAAAAACGATGAAAATCAACAGGCCTTGTTTTATTGGCCATTGAATGTGGCCCTATTAAAAAGATAAACCATTCTCATATCATGAAACCAAATAACATATTCAATATCTTATAAAGCCTTATATAACAATCATATATCTAATTTTTATCCAAATTTTATGCTACCTCATGTTTGAAAAAAAAAAAAATCTATCATGACTCCTAAGATATATTAGTTGTTAAAGCAAATTCTCTATTAAATGCTGACTTTTATTCTTTAGGGATACCAGTAATATGGGAATAAATGCCAAAGCTCCTAAACGTGGCATGCCTCATTTTATATCTCATAAACGTGCATATTCGGCACCAAATTTTTACACTCCATCTCACCAAGCCACAATGGCAAATCCTAATAAAATTATGTCAAGTATTGAATTAACCCCACCAAGCTCTATTCACCCTGACTACCCATCACCTAAAATGTCATCGATGTATCAAACACCTGCAACACCACCTCAGATACCATCGGAAATAGAATCACAAACAATTAAGTGTATGTATGTTTCCGATTGTGATACAGGATCACAACTACGAAAAGCAATATCGCATATATTCGGTCGCAATAAGATTTGCACTCGGCAGATACCCAGTCGTGTTTGGGTTCATTACTGTCGTAAGCATTATCAAAGATCCCGCTACCGAAATCCAAAAGAATACGCAAAGTTGCAGTGTGACTTAGTTCAGCAACAAATCCGAAGGGTACACGACTGGAGCGAAACTAATGCGGCCGCTGGTAAAGCTGGCGTGGTTCAGGATTGGACAATTTCAGTGAGAAAGCGAGAGCAAAAACGGCTTGATGATATCCAAAACAACCGGAAAAGGAAATCAGGATTGTCGGATCGTGAAGAAGAAGAAGAAGAAGAGTTTAATATTGATGTAAATTGCAAAAATTCTAGCTCTGCTGTCCCAGCTACTGCGGTACCTGTATGGCTGTTGGAGCATTGTAGAAAGGGTTACAGCACTCTGGAGATACTTGAGATTTTCAATCGACTGCATCAAGAGATACTCGGTGATTGTATATCAACTTTTCCTGACATTGAGATTCTCCCTAATATATCTATTGAGCAAGAGGAAAAATGGTCGCCTAATGGCTGCATGAAGCGTCCTCCAAATAATTATCACAAGAGGGCCAAGTCTCTAACAGTTGGCCTGAGCTCAATCTGTGAGTCTGGAGATCGTCGTTCAATTCAGCCACTTAACTCTAACCCTGAGGCTTTCCATACCATGTCCCCTCAAAGGCAACAATCAAGATCCTCGATTATGAGTACACCTGATTCCACTTATCAGCCTTTCCCCTGGTCTTTATCCTCCGACTGGAATAGGCGTAGCTCGGCTGTAGCTTTACAATCTCGTATCGAAGGAAACCAAATACCCGAATATTACGAAACATTCTCACCTCTATGCAAACAATCTCTTCAACCTGCATTTACCCCTCATCAAAATATGAATCAAGACCAAAATTATCACAATGACCTTGGAAACATGTATCCAAACTATTTAATATGATTTATTAATGTATTGATAATCTAGAGATTGATGATTTATAATAATGATAATATTAATAACGATAACGATAACAGTAATGTTACTACTCTAGTAAAATTGAATCATGTATGTAGTTTATTATGGCAATGGACGGAATTATTTTTCTTTCTTTCTAAAAAGCAGGGGAAGGAGGGGGGTTTGAATATTGGTTCTTCAAATAGTAGAGCGGCTACATACATGCATAAGTAGCACTACATCTGACTTCTTTAATGACTTTATGAAGTGAGGTAGCTAAATTTGTTTTTTTTTTCTATTCTTTTTATGTACAGTACTTACTTGACCAGTGCAGTAAAGAGTATAGCGAGCGAGCGAGCCAGTGGGTGGGCGGTGCACTTTTTACTCTGCCACATCAGAATGAATTCAAACAGAATATGCAATATCACAAACAACATGAAATTCACTTTCCTATATAGCTATTTTTTTAATTAAAAAATTTTAATTGCTGTGATACTTCATTTGTATTCTAACAAAATTTTCTTTTTAATTTTACTGCTCTTTCTATGGAAATGAGCTCCTCTGAATACCCCCCCCATTGCCCCTAGTCCCCCATCCCCAATACCCAATCCCCTTCCTTCATCGCTACATCACACACACCTCCGTCCTTCACAACACCACTTACCTCTGTAGTAGAAATAGGAGAAAATCATTAAGCCTGTTTTACCATCCAACCGGGCAGCAAAATACGCTGCTTTAATGCACCTGACATATGACAAGAGCAATAAAACTTCGAGTCATGCCTATTTTCCACAAGAATTTGCAAACATAGTTTTGGCAAGACAGCACCAAGAACCTGCATGGCATATTCGTTTATCAATATGTACTTGTATTCTCAGTAACGTGGAAAGTACTTTTTCAATTTCTAAAGAAGATCTCGAAAAACAAGAAGCCGATATAATCAGGAAATACGTTCAGAAAGCAAGCAATTACCCACCCAGTCGCATCAGACAATGCGCCCCAACCCCCAAAAGATCCCAATGGAATCATAATCACATCAAGATGAACAGCTCAAATTTAATCAGAAATAGTAAAATCATCGATTCCCATGTGGCCAACTCAAAAATACTCCACTCTTCGCAGAATTATAACCTTACTCTCAAGGAACAAGTCTCATGTCCGAAACAAAAAGAAAAATGCTTGGGTGATGGTCGCTCGGGAATGGACATAAGAAGGCACGCACAATCGGTCCTTTAGCATCTCTCCCTAGAGGCCAAAGTACCAAACATAAGTCCCTTCCTTCTTATCCTCGACACCAAAAAAAGAGCCGTCCATAAGAAAAAAAATTGGAAAAGAAAATAAATCGGACAATAGACTTATTGTGCGTCTACCAACTGACCATGAATGGTGAATACTCTCCCCTGCCTGCGAGAATAGTCTAAATCACATGAATGAATAGTGCGACTATATTATTAAGGATCTTATCTATAAATGTGGGCCGTAGCTCAGAAGCCCTCGATATCGTACTTGATTTTGCCTTCAAATCAAACATTGATGTATTATTAATTCAAGAGCTTTATATATTTAGAGATATTATAAGGAAGATCACACGAAAATACCAGGATTTTGACTGTTTCACACTAACTGATGAATGGTTGGTTAGAACTCGAGTCATTATACATAGAAGAAAAGAATCAGATTGCAATTTTTTCCAAGAACGACACTTCACACTGAGAGAAGTAGGAATAAGTGACCTCCTCCTTACTATCTAACCGCTCGGAAGTCCACAAATTTCAATACTTAACCTGTACAACGCACTGACTGGATCTGATAATCCAGGTGCTAGGGTCAATCTTCTATTTTCTTTAACAAACCGTTTCGCTCGCTCGAATATGATGTTAGCTGGGGACTTTAACCCCCTTCACAAAGACTAACATCCATCTTATTCTGGCCCATCTTCCCCTCAAACCGAATCTCTCAATGATTACCTAAGGCCAAAAGCTTAATTTTAATTTCAGAGGTGGATGTTCTAATGCATAATTGCGGGAATGTATTAGACCTCTGCTTTGAAACACAAAAGCTAGTATCAAGAAGGACAACATCCGTCGTTCAGAGAAAATTAGATGTAACTTCAAATCATCTGCCTATATTGATAACTATACCAGGCTGCAAGAAACATTTACCCGTAATCCCTAACCCTCAATTCGGGACTATTAATGTTGACACGTTCTCTGCCCTGCTCAACATGCGATTATCAGAGTTAAATGCACCTCTACAAAAATTAGTCGCACAAATCGAAGTCAGAACAGAAAAACTAATTCTCGCCCTGTAGCAATCACCAACTGGCTTTGGCTACACACTCATTGCCACATAACAAAGGACAAACTTGGTGAGATCAAACGTACAGAGAGGCGAAAAGAAATTTCAGACAAATATTCCAGTTTAGGACCACTAATTATGCTGACAGGAAAACAAACAAAAAAGTTATAAAGAAAGTAAAATCAATTTATTTCGTAAAAAACTTGATGAACTTAGCAATGCAAAGGATGCTTTTGAAATTTCTAAATGATACAAAATTAAAAGACATTTCCACCATCCTATGATAGAACCACTCCATCCTCCATTCCGAAAATCAACCAGCTCAGACAGCCGAAGAAAATAGAGAAGTTTTGTTGAGGAATCTCCTATGCAGCCAGACGGATTTAGAAGATTTCCCTCACTCTACACCCTGTATCGCCACAACTGTACTTACATTTCCTCGTATCACTGAAGCAGAAGTTATACAAGCAATCCTTAGGGCCAGATCAAACACACCAGTTAATGATGGCAATTTAACGTCAATTTTACGTCTTGCATAGGCTCAAATATCTAGCTTAGTTTTTGAACTTTTTCAGGCATGTCTTGAAGTTAGTTATCACCCTTATTGTTTTGGTACTGCAATCTTGGCAATAATCGAAAAGATAAAGATAGATAGACCCTCCCTCAGATCATACAGACCTATTGCCATCCTATCTGTGCTAGCGAAAGGTCTTAAAAGACTTATTGCGAAGCGCATATCTTTGATTGCTACCAAATACAAAGTCCTTGCCCGGAAACAGTTTGGTGCACCACCACTAAGGTCATCCGTTAACCATACGACCTGTCTCACACACGATTTTGAAACTGCCTTGGTTAAAGAATGGAAAGCTTCAGTCGCTACTCTGGACTTAAAAGGAGCTTTTAACGTAGATTTGCCAGGAAGACTCATTCGCCGCCTTAGAGATCAAGGTTGGCCGAGTCATCTCTGTAATTGGGTATCTTCTTTCACAGATGATCGCAAAGTCTTTATACATCTTGATGGTGAGATAGGCTAAGCACAGCAGATACATTGTTGACTTCCACAAGTATCCCCTATATTGCCGATTCTTTTTTAGCTGCAACTAGAGATATCTTACCAGTATACAACAGTACCCCTTACGTAGTTCTCTTTAGAGAGTCAGGATTAGTTCTGGCTGAGATTATCCTCTACTTCATATCTGAAAAGGCGGCAATAAGAAGACGTAAACTAGATCCATATCACCCCATTCCTTTATAAAAGAAGCCGTGAACCTATAACAAAGCCTGCCTAATCGTGGCTTTTTCGATTACTGAAAAGGATTCCCACCTCTGAAAAGATCAACCCTCTACTTGTTCCTCCATGTGAAAAACAGTACGATTCTCAACTGCTCTTTTGACAAAGATAATCCCGATAACTCCGACCCACCTGTCACTAATACGAGTAATTTTCAAAATTTTCTTAATAATGTCCCAAAAAACGATATTCTACTGTATACTGATGGATTCAAAAATCCTGAAGTCAGTGTCGGCATCGACTTTGTTATGTAGTAAATCGATCGTCAGGTACACAGAGGATCTCGCCCACCCTGCGATTGCAACAAGTCCTATGATGCAGAAGTGCTCGCTGCTCGTCACGGAATCCAGATAACGACTAACCTCCTAACAGCTTGCTTTGCCAAGAATTTATGGGGTTCCACGGAAAACAAAGAGCTGGTATTCATGGTTTTCAACATGGCCGACATGAATTCCTCACAAAAAGCGCACATCGAAGAGCCCTTGAAGTGTCTAAAATGTGAATTACTCGTCCTAGACTTCCGCATATTGAAGTAGGACAGATTATTAATTGATGGATTACTTGAAATTCTGGAATTACAGGCAACTAATAGTTAGATTACGAGGCCAAGAGAGGCTCCTTTTTATATTGCTACTGAAACTATCCTAGTTACTCTTGTTCCTCACTCGAGAAGTGGCACACACTAAAATTACTTAGGATTCTAAGTTATTCGTCAGTCTTGTTGTTCTAAATGAAATGTTACTCTTTAACAAAGGAGTTAAAATTTCCAACACTCCTCCTGAACGACAAGATTGACAGAATTTAGTCACAATTCCCAAAAATTTCCTTGCAAATAGGTCTTAGTTTAGGATGCGGTAGCGGTTTTGTAAGCACGTCAGCGAGCATTTTACTTGTTGGAATATATCGTAAATCAGTTATTCCTTTTTCGACACATTCTCGCACGAAATGGTAAGCAACATCAATATGTTTAGTCTTGGCGGAGTTTGTTCCTTTCGCGATAGCTATAGCACTTTGATTGTATGTAAAAGTGAGCATTTCTTTACCTATTAGTTCGTCTGCGACTTGGGAGTTCTTCTAAGAGCCTTTTAACCCAGATGGCTTGTTTGGCAGCCTCAAATAACGCTACATATTCAGCTTCCGCTGTAGATGTCGGTATTGACTTCTGGCGTCTCGAGTGCCATGAAATAGATACTCCTCCGATCGTCAAAACATATCCACTGACCGATCGACGGCTGGTTATATCAGATGCGTAATCTGACTCCGAGTTTAATGGGCTCTACTCGAGCAACTCAAAGATAGAGATTGAATTATAAATTCTAAGCAACTAATATATAATAGATAAGAAGTGCGTGAAGAATATTTACAAGTAGAGAGGCAATATTTAAATACAGATTTCCTCACGTTCCTTGAATCCTATCGAACCCATTCGAACAACGAAGAATTATCAATGTGATCCTCCCATATTTGATAGTCTAACAACTTTTCAGCATCAGAGAATATTCCAGAGTGAGTATTGGCCAGTTTTCATGGCCTACTATATTCTTGCATTTCGCGAGGACGCACTGATTTACGTGCCAAACGCAGAGTAATGTAGGTACGCCTGGAAATACCT
>MCFK01003590.1:0-12038 GCA_003610855.1 Erysiphe neolycopersici | reverse complement strand
TATCATAATATGAATTATGCATTGTTACTTGCAAGGGTTAGGGTAACTTGGAACTTCACATGGACAGGTTTACAATTACCAACTCGGACTTGAAACAAAAACCACATGAAAAACGACTGATTAGAATAATTTGTAGGAAGATCTGGCATCGACTATCTTTTTATTTATTTATTTTTTTTTTTAAAAAAATAACTACCCTTCAATCCATCTATTTTTTCTCCCCTTACCGTTTTTCCTTTTACTCCAGTGGTCCGAAATGAAAGATTATTATAACGACTCGATTGTTTTATAAATATCTCTACAAATTAAAACAAACAATCAATCAATCAAATAAATATACATACATACAAACAAACAAACAAAAATAAACATAAACATAAAAAATAGATCTAAGAAAAAAAAATGTCTAATGATGCTTTACTTCCTCCTAGTAATTTCACTGATCCAACCGCTACATATTTGAACCTCTCCTGCCTGGATTTACTCATGATCGAACTGGTACCTTTGGCTTATCGTTTAGCTAATGACATAGATGCCACTACTAGGAGTGATATTGATGGGAATATAAGAGTAGACGGCGCGATTGGCAATCAAATAAAGCCAAATAATGCAACCTCGAGGTCATCAATGGGGTTAAATTTGTCCACTAATAATGTTATGGCTGAAACTAAGAAAATGGAGGAAGATGAGGAAAGAGATGCGGTTTTCTTTAGATTAGAAGCGTTGGGTTATCGTGTTGGGCAGGGTCTTGTAGAAAGGTACGTGCAAATCTCAAACACTTACATTCTAAGAGTGGATTAAATTTGAGCCAAATGTTATATTTTTGTCGAATTTATATATAAATAGCGCTTAATCAAGAAGATAGTTAAAAATAATGATTTGAAGTTAATTCTTTTAATATTCCAGATTCTCTCGAGACAGGCCTCGATTTACCAATACTCTTGACGTTATTAAATTTATTTGCAAAGATCTATGGGTAATCTTATTTAGGAAACAACTTGATAATCTTAAGACAAATCACCGAGTATGTTAACTCTACTTTTGATAACCTCGAAAGTCTTCTACTTGCAACTTGTTAATTACCACAGGGGGTGTACGTCTTAACAGACAATTCTTTTCGACCCTTCACACGTATGAGTACTGAGGTTGGAGGACAAGCCGTGATCAGAGCACAACCAGTAGGTTTTGCCATATTTTAACTAAGTATATCTGCATTTGTTAATCGATTCAGTTTTTATGGTTTCCGTGTGGTATCATACGTGGCGCATTGGCAAATATGGGGATAGATGCAACTGTTCAAGCAGAGACAAACGAGCTCCCAGCTGCAAGCTTTCAAATAAAAAGTAACACGAAAAGCTAATTGCAACACAAAGATTGCTAACTAAGCTTTTGATATACGTTTAGACTTCACGAACTAGGTTAAAAGACTTATGGGCATAGTTTCTTAGTCATTATATGCTAGAAACTTAACACCTAGAATCAACCTAGCTTTGGTAGATTTTAGTACACTACAGATTTTGAGATAAGACATGAGACATGAAAATGTCTATCTCTTACACCTGGTTGGAATTCGATTACTTCTACTAACCCGTTTTTAATATGTTAGGATATGTGTTTAAGAAATATAAGCTTCTAATTTCCAGCAAAAAAAATCATTGGGCGTTTGATGAAAAACTTGAACCGACAATACGATATTAAAGCCTGTAGAGGCGGTGCCATTAATCAGTCAAAACTCTTTTAGAAATAATTTGGTCATTTTATATTTGATCATACCGAATCAGAAATCTGCCTTCGATATTTTTTTGTAGAAGTGTAGAAGATTTTGGAAGAAGGAATTTTGAGAGTACTACTTTTGTGGTGGGTTGTGAACGTAAGCAGTGCCCTTCAAAATATTGTCTTTCAGGCCTGCTGTGGCAGCTTTTAGTAATATTTTTTCGGATTCTGTTAGGTTATTTAATGGATCATGGAGTTTTTCGACTCCTTGTGTCTGTATAAGTGTTAGACAATACGCTTTGACTAAAAAGTTGATACTTACACCAAGTTCGACAGGAACAGAAAAATAACTAACTCCCGCTTTCTTCGCTATACCATCTCCACCTGGAAGACCATCTAAATAGACATAGCTTGGTTCAATTATACCTTTTTCGCCATTCAAAGCTTTGAGCACTGCCTCTGTAAATCTATATTTATTGACGTTAGTTATTTACAATATCAACTAGATGTCAATATACCTAAAGCCAGCATACGCCATTGAGAGAGTTGCAGAGCCAGCTCCTTTTTTTGCCTTTACAACCTCATCGCCCCCAAGCTGCACACGATTAACTAGAGCTTTCAACTCATCTGGTGATGCTGAAAAGGAGGGCTTAGATTGACTAAAGAGTGGGATAATCGTTTCGCCAGAGTGGCCTCCAATAACAGGAATCTTAACATTTTGTGGATTTTTTTCACCAATAATTTCAGCTATAAACGTCTCAGCACGTACGACATCGAGAGTCGTGACGCCAAAAACGCGGTTTGCATTGAAAACGTTCTTCGATTTCAGAACTTCTACAGCAATTGGCACAGTTGAGTTGACCGGGTTGGATATAATCAAAATGTAGGCTTTAGGTGCGACATCGGCAATAATCTCAATTAAACCTTTTACGATCCCAGCATTTATGTTGAAAAGATCATCTCGAGTCATTTCTGGTTTTCCTACAAGACCCTTTAATTATTATACATAAGTTGTGGAATTGGGGGTTTCTTACGAGGAACTCCAGCTGGGATAACAATTATATCAGCGTCTTTGAAAGCTACAGCAGCACCATTATCCTGTGGTAGGTGACCACTGACAGTCTCAACTATCGTTTAGTTTTTTAACCATCTATGAAGATAAAGTACTCACCGCAGGCGAAGAAATGTGGGAAAGATCCTTTGCAACGCCAGGAGTATTGACAACATCATATAGGGCCAACTCAGAAATTAACGGAGAGAGTTTGAGGAGAAGAGACAGTGGCTAGCGAAACTTTTGTCAGTTTATTCTGTTTCTGCCTTGAAATTAAGCTACGTATAGAATATCGCACTTGTCCAATTCCTCCAGCAGCACCCGCAACCACTATTCAAAAACTTAGTAATTCATTACTGCACGAGCTCTTTTTATCTGTATTAACCTACCAGCCTTGTAACCCATAATTTGTTATTGAGAATAGGAATATCGAGATAATTTGAGTTAAATCAAATAAATTTGTTTATTTCGAGTGAGGTTGAGAGATTGTGTGAGCGTACACAGATATACTTATTCCAAGAGCTTTAGGTACAGGTGGATTGACTGGATCACCTGAAAAAGAAAGGTGAAGAAGGGGGGGTTGGTTTATCTAAATTGTGTGAATTAATCCATGGCTATTACATCATCTAAGCTTTCGTTGGTCAGAGAAGATCTTGGACCGGTTAGTTAGGGTAGTAGATGACTTTCAAGGTAACTAACGAGCGGAGTATCCCATCATTGTCCAATTCAATTAAACCTCACTGTAAGAATCCTCCACAAAAGAACACCATACAAATATATTCATCTCAGTCCCCCCCCAGAACTGAGATATATTTTCTTAAACTCGAAAAGGCACAAATGCTTGCACGCCAACATTGAGCGAGTAAATAGCTTTACTAGCTAGCGTTAATTAATTAATCCATGTCTATACATACATCTGAAGAACTGAATTTAATCCTGATTAAATAAATCCTACCTTTCTATTTATTACCTACTCGTGAACAGTTTGCACAAGCAGTTACAGAAAATTTATGCTATACTTGTCGGAAGCCAGGATATAAGTTATATATATGTATGTAGCCAGAAAAAAAAATCTTCAAACCAGGATGACCTGAAATATAGAAATAGAAACAATTATTTTCATGAAGGAAATTGAGTTATGATATTGTTTCTTTCAAGTTATTGGGTATAATAATAGATAGGAGAATGAAATGAGAGAAAATGTTCACAAGACTAGCGAAATATAAAAATTCTATCTTTTAGAATAACTATATCAAGTTCCGTACCAGGGAGTCGAACCCTGCGCTCCCGCGCACCACATGAGAGGCTGAAATGTTACCGATACACCAGTACGGTTGCTATCCATAAGTGTCAGAACAATTGTACTATATATAGCAGCTAATATAGTATTTTTTTGGCAACAATAACTTCTTGCTGGTTTTGTCATTCGTATTGGCATATTTTCAAGTAACAAACACCTCAAAATCTTAACACGTCAGAATAAATCTATTACTTAAAAACTCTCATCTGCTGCTAGACAGACCATGCGGATATTTGAGACCTGATGGATTTAAGTAGGGTCTGATGATTATCAAGTGCGGAAAGAAAGTACCGGATGGATGATGATTTTTATTTATTTATATATTTATTATTATTTATTGCCTGTGGGGGGGAGAACGATCATCTCAACTAAAAGATCATTACCGCCGAATGACCCTCAAACCTTCTTTCCTTCGAAATCAAAAATTTTCCCTTGGTCCAAGTAGAAAATCATCTATAATTTAACATGCCCAGCTTACTTTATTATCCGCTATTTATTAACAGTCGGATAATTTAAAAGATCAACCCTGGACATAAGTCGAGAGAAGAAAAGAAAAGAGAAGTCTGAAGTCTTGTTATAAGGGAGATCTCTATTTATATCCTAGTCAGTCTATGGCACCAGACCAGCTCTTGGTCCCGTGAAAATGAGTGACTTATATCACTATACTGTAAAGAGAGCACATTAATGTCCAGATCAACGGCCAAGTCAAGTCTTTATGTAAATTACATTACTAAAAAATCGCTATTTATCTCTACTTTACACCACACCAGTTGATTAAGAGTTGTGTCGTTTTCGGAAATCATCCGTCTCCGAGCATCCTTTTTCGATTTTTTAAGGCATATCATGTCCACATGATATCATTTACTTACGAAGTGAAGTGATAATATTCAACAAATTTGCATTGCATAAGTTGTCGCTTGGTTATAAGGTTATATATAGATGGCACTTTAGAGCTGGTAAGAAGTAAAAAACTGTGGTTATTTTTCATCAAATAACTGGGGCTTTTTCTCTGATACATCCTCGCTTAGAGAAATAACAGGCGTCTTTTAGATCTCACCGCCCCCCAAATTAGCGGGAGTCAATTTTGTCAATTATTTTTCCACCGTGACTTATCCATTATCCATTTTGCCCCGTGACTGTTAAAAACCTGGTCTTCTGACCTTTTCTATTGCAGATTCGGATGCTTGCCTTATGATCTGGAATCCCTTCCTTCATATAGTCCATCGAGCAGTCTAGGTGTCGATAACTATAGACTTTAATTTTCTCATTTAAAATAACTTTCCTTGCTTCTATAGCCAAAACCTAGTATGCGCCCAGATGTGCTGTGTGGCCTTTATTTTTTATGGTAGCGGAGGACACATACAAACACTTACTTAGTACGAGGTATGTTCATAAAATAAGATAATTTCCTAGATTAGGAATTATCATGGCCGAACACATGCTTTACTTTAATAATGCCCTCTCCTCATCCGAGATGGGTTGACTCCAATAATCCGCACTTCCACATCAATCCTTCCAAACCTAGCCCATGCTCCCGAAAAAAATAGTTTACATAAGTTCAGATTAGTAAATTAGTGCCTAATGAAAAAAAAAATTAACTCCAACCAAATATTTCGCTTACGCTCAAAATATTTGTGCGAAAGCCAACAAGCGCTACCAAAATTCCGAAGACGTCGACCACAAGTAATACAAATGCAGCTGTCATAAATTTAGGACTAAAAATTCGAAAGAGCATCAGATGTCGACGTAGCCAAGCAGCCCAAAGGGAAGTCAACGCAGCCATTACTGCATAATAAGTTATGTGCCATGCTAGCCCACGAAGAACACCCTGAAAAATATTTTTTTTTCGAGGTTTCTGTTTCCAAAGAACCAGCAAAGGAACTGCTGCTATGGAAATTACCTGTGCACCAAAGGTATTTAGAGTGACTAATATAGGAGAGTAAGGGTAATAGATGGTATGAAAAGGAATAAATGCACTTTCCCACTGAATTGATGAGAGAGTTGCTTGGTGACCGGTTTTAAAAAAGTAGAAAGAGCCCAAAAGAGCAAGCATTACGGGCCCAATAGGTGAAGAGGTAAGACAGTTGAGATCAAGGATTTCTGAAAGAGCAAGTATCTGCCAGGCCATTAAGGATAGGACTCCAGCGCCCATAGGTTTCTGTAGTAGCAGTAAACCGAGAATTACATTTAGTATTAGAAGAAAATAGCGAGTTCCATGAGCATTCGCAAAGCCGTAAATTGTTAGCTTTGGGCTGGAGCTACTAGAGCCTTTAGAGTTGGAATCAGACTTTACTGTTGTAGTAACGGCGACGCAAGGGGGCGCGTAAATAAAAGCCGTCGTTCCTGCTCCAATTACTGAGGCAAGGACCGTTTGAGCTATAACGACACGTATTTTTTTCAGAATAGTGGATGTTACTTGAGGATACCATTGACCATCGTCTGCAGCATCTAAAACCCAGAAAATTGCGTTAAGTATTAATCCAATCCGGAATATCCAGCCGACCCAGATCGGGGCAAAACCTTCGTAGGAGCGGCTGCCAGTGTAGAAAGATTTGATAATAGCTGGTAAGAGTAATGCAACGACAAAAGGTATTACTAACTGCCACAGAGCCGAAGTTGATGATGTACTTGAAATATAGTATGTTGTATAACAATATGGCATTTGTTCTTCTCGACACAATTTTGAAAACGAAGCTACCCAGCCTAGAAAAGTGAAAACAAATGAATGATATATGCCCAATGCCCGATCTGAGCTCTTGTTAATTCGGAACGATGATATTATTCCTGATAAACCAAATGTAGAAATAAAAAATAGTAAAATTGTATCTTCCCATATGGTGTATGAGTTCGAAGCAAATCCAATAGCCTGACTCGCAGTAAATATAAAAGCAAGATAACCCCAATAACTTTTAGGAAGAATATTTTTGAATACCACTTTTAGAAGGAGCTCTTGATAAAAGACGCCAAATAGTCCTGAAGTCGCAAATGCAGCCAACCCGATATCAATCGCAGAATATTGACGAGTGAAATTCCAGAGAACAGGGCTGAATATTATTCCAAGAGCACTGTATATTAATATATATTCGAAAATTCTTTGAGTCAGAGTTTTATTATTGTGATCAGTTTTTATTCCCTTGGAAAAATTTTCTAATTCAAGTTGAAACTGTACTTGGTCTAGCTCTAGATTATCTGTTTGTGGACTCTCTTGCAAAATCTCGGTTGCGTAAAAAATCAACAAAATAACACTCATGGTAAGTATTCCAATGCCAAAAGCCATGCTGAGAAGATCGAATTGAGCCCATAGGCTTCTAAAAATTTGTAACGTTTCATCAGAAAATCGAGAATATACGATGTAGGCATCTTTTGCATTTTTTTTACCAATTTTGGCAATTTCTTTTTCTCCAGATGCCCATAGAGTTTCTATGCTATCAGCATCAAAAGAATTTGTAAAGCCACGGGCAGTGTAGTAGGCAGATATGTATTTTTTTATACCAGCTGCAGATATCTTTGCAACTGAGGCCAAATTCTTCCAGTCGTTTCCTTTTTTACTGGCAAAGGCCTCTTGAATTGGTTTACCGAGATTATTAAATGGAATTGGGACCCCTAAGAGTAGAGCTAATGTGGGAACTAAATCGATCTGGTTTACGAATCTCTCCTTTGCGGATTTGGGCGGAATAAAATGCTCTAGATTAGTGCGTCCGAAGATTTCCTTATTAGAGTACATCCACAATGCAGATTGGACTTCATCATCACTCTCACCACCATGATCTCCTTTCAAATCCATGCCATGATCGCCCATGACGACCAGCAAGGTCTCCGGATCCATCTTACTTACCACACTTATTAAAACATCATTCATTTGTTCCAATTTTGAGGCCATGGCAGGATGATCAGGCCCATATCGATGACCAGCATGATCCACACCCAGGTAATGTGCTATTATTATATCCCAAGTTTCTTTCTTACCCTTTTCTAATAAGGGCATGAGATGCTCGGTAACACCATTGTCTACTGTATGTAGATCCCACACGTTGAAGCTATCATACGCTCTACTTATATTTTTTTCAAAGTAGTTGGGGAACAGCTTCGTCCATGTATCATCTCCAAGATGCACAATCCTCTTACCAGCATCCTTTAGCTGGATTAATAGGTTATCTTCTTCAATCGCTGTACCCGAAAAGCTACTCCCTAAGTCTATAAGTGTTGGCAGTGTTCCCGTTGTTAATCCCTTCAATCGCTGTAATGTTGTAGTAGGTGGATCAGCGATAAAGGGAAGTAGGAATGCAGAGTGAGGTTTTTTAATTGCTGTATCATACAAATATGGCAACTTGTTGTGAAAAAAACTTTGATGATTACCGGCATAGGGTACTGTAAAATCATAACGAAGAGCGTCTACAACTATGATCACTGCCTTCTCGTAGCTTTTTGGATGCCAACACCCAGCATTATACGTACTCATACCTTTAAATGGTCCATTTGAAATATTAAGCTGGGCTTCACAGCTAGATTTATCCTTGAGAACTAATCGTGTGAGAAGAAAACCCTTAGTAAAGAAATAAATCCCTATAGCATGAATAGACCTTTTAACCGGGACTTAGCATAATTCGAATTACGCCTAGATTTCTCCAAAACACTTACAATAACCAAATAAAGAAGGCAAGTCCCCAATGCCATTCTCTAATGAAACTTTCTTTTTTAGTCTGATTCAATCTATAAATTACTTTCTTTCGCATCTCACTAGATTTTAGATCTTGTGCCTTCCCGAGCTGGTTTTGTTCCACGATATCTTTTTCCTTTTTTATAACTTTGGATTTGATATACTGAGCCGCTGCAGAGACATCTTTTCTAGCAAAAGCTCCTGGAACCCTGGGTAAACCATTGCCAGTAATCTGTACATTTTGGTCACTCATTTTCTCCCATTAAATTTTATTAATTGGCACTTGATTTTAGCAGAGACATGTAAGAGTCTTGTGGCACATTATTTGCAAGCCAAAGATCGAGTCGCTGAAAGCTCCGTGAACTCGCGACTGAACAAAACAATCTGCAAATCACTGAATGGGCTTGAATTTTTTTTTCAAAACGAGGTCCAAGCTCATTATAGGAGCATCTACCCTAATTTGATTGTCGATATGATATATGATATTTACGAGGCAAATTCAGCTTATGTTGTGTTAATTATTCAAACCTAACAAAAATTTACTCTAATCTTTTAAGAATAATAGAATACAATTTCAGCAACTCAATGATACTAATATGTGTCTTCCCTTAATCCATAGCTACACTATTTTACTTCTGACAACTAATACTCTACGTAGGGATATGTTCTACAGGCTAATTACCTAACCGTGCCAGCACTAAGGCAGATACTTGACTTATCTCATCACTTAAACAGCCTCACAAAGCCAAATTGTAAGAGTACTCATCCTCCATATTCTGACATACCCATAGAATGATAGAACTAGCAATTTATACGTTAGACTGTGAGCATCCGATGTGTTTGATACCATCTATAGTCAAAGCTTGCTTACCTGAGCATAACAGAAGTGTTCGAAAGTACGTTCGCAACACCCATGTATAATGTTGGCCATACAGCTTCACTCATCACATATTTGAGAATCAAGATGGCAATACCGCCGGCCATACCGCCAGCTAAGCTAGCAAAGCCAAGAAACAGTACCACACGAGCTTTCCAGGCAACACCGCTACCCGAATAGCTAAAGCTATTAGCCGATAGACGCGTCTTTTCAATGGAATTTATTATCAACATTCCGAGTGAGGAGAATATAAAGGGCACCCAATCAGTAAAGTTGACATGGATTATGCTTCCATTTTTGTGGGAATGAGACCAGACAGCCACATCAAGTATTAAGTAAAAAGCGAGTGAGAACTGTTAGATACTGTTAGCAAAATGTTTTTGTTACAAATTGAAGTTATAGCTTAAAATGACTTGTTAGACTATCTAACGGCAGCAAGCATTTTCCAGCGTCATTATTCGTGATCGTGATTAGATGCACTAACGTACCATTGCACCTGCACCGTAGACACCCAAGCTTCTAGTTGTGGCACTGTTTACCCAATCTGGCTTCGTAAACCTCCATAGGCGCTGTTCTGGTAGAGGCATTTTCAACTTTAAAGCCAGATAACAAGGTCGATAGGCCGAAAAATTCCACTAGATTCTTCTAGCGACAGGTTAAAATCTTGTTATTTGTGGATGTTCGACATGCGTAGTTCTTAAGTTAATATCTATTGATTTAGAGATGGAATCAAAAATAGCTACTACAGAGTTTCCGGCTCGCGTGACAGACATCGAACACTTGGTGCTAAACACTTCGGGTGCAATATGTTTCGGGTTCAATGTTAGCCTTAAATTTCAATTGTCATCAGCATCACGTGTTAGACTATATCTGTTCTTTCAGACGTTGAACCAATCACGTCTCATATCCCTCTGAATAAGATTATATATTTATCAACCTCACGTGACTACTAAATGGTTTTTATTTAATCTACATGAAACTCAGTCGGACTTGCTAATATACTCTAAACCTACTGATGGATTTTTTATTCTTTGAGTAAATTACACAATCGTAAAAATTTACCTAACTTCACCGGCTCCAACCAAATAGAATTGCGACTGAATTATGCCTATTTATCCTCTTGCAAGAAATTTGGGCAACGACTTCGACCATGGCCTGTTGCTCGACATTCCTGACATATCAATCTATCTTGTCCAGCTTCAATGCAGGCTGTACAGTGTCTTAAAATTTATTTGAACTTTTATATTGACGGGTATGTGGCGATGATAGTCTTGAGAAGAGCAAAATCTATAGTCTTTCGTATGGGTTTTGATTACTAATGTTTTCAACATTTCTCACTTTCAATATTATGAAAGAATTTAAATCCCAAGTGTGACCGGCCCTAGTATAGATAGTCTTAATAACTGTTTTAAGACCAATGTAAGTAACACATAAAATGTTTACCAAGTATGAAGAGGTCTATTTAGTTATTTTATTTATTCATTTAGGTCCTAGGCCGAAGCCCTATCTATGTCCCTTGGGGCGCAGGACCGGTGGAGCCGGTCGGGATCACGCTAATTACATGCCCTTCTCGTTCGCACCGAGTGAACCAGTCAGCAGAATTGTAGCTAGTTATTCTATCAAAAGTAGTTGAGTAAACTATGTTACAAGAAAGAGCTAATCAAAAATATAAAACAATATAGAATAGAAAATGAAGGAAAGAAAAGAGAAAATAATTATATGGTTGAAAAACTGTCACTTCTCGTCTTGTTCTCCAACCTGTCAAACTGCTGAGGCAACAATTTTCAGATTTCCTGATCCTCGCTTATAGCAAAGGATAAGTCGTTTGGTTGGCTTTCAAAGCAGCCAGTTTCCCTAACGAAAGTTGTAAAGCTATTTAATCACTTAGGCCCGATTAGTTTGTATACCAAAAGATTGTAAGGAATGTATCTTTTAAATTTACGAGAGAGATGGGCGTATTTTTGACGTCGAATAAAATGAATCGGGCTAGTTTCATTCCCACAATCGCATTTTAACGTGGCGTCTTCATGATGGAATCGGCAATGATACGCTGGAAAATTCACGTGCCCAGTCCGGGCTGCAATTAATTCATGCAAGAGACGCCGTGAAAGGCAAAGTTCTGGGGGCTTCCGGCGGCGCATCTGCAGATTGAGTGCTCGGTATCGAGCTGGACAGACCTTATCCCACCAGGTATCCAGGAGAGACTGTCGACGATGGTTCATTAATCGACGAAGATGTGCATGTGAAATTGACACTGGCGAGATATTTCTTTGGGGAAGTTGCTTTAGTCCTGCACGTGCCTCCATGTCTGCTTCAACATTACCCATTATTTCCGAATGACCAGGTGTAAGAGGAGTTCAAGGCTTAGTTCGAGGAGTTAAATTATATGTCGCTAATGAAGAAGGGACTTGGTTATCTAGGGAATTTATGCGTTCAAAAG